>PVJL010006563.1:0-90345 GCA_004026885.1 Lyroderma lyra
GGACGTGGGCGTCAGGCCGGGACGTGGGCGTCAGGCGGGGACGTGGGCATCAGGCCGGGACGTGGGCATCAGGCTGGGACGTGGGCGTCAGGCGGGGACGTGGGCGGGCGTCAGGCCAGGACGTGGGCGTCAGGCTGGGACGTGGGTGGGCGTTACGCCAGGACGTGGGCATCAGGCCGGGACGTGGGCGTCAGGCTGGGACGTGGGTGTCAGGCCGGGACGTCTTAATACATGTAGGATGATTGAAATCTTATCAAGTGTCTTTTCTGACCCCAGAGGCACGAAACTAGAAACCAGTAATCGGAGGCCAAGTGGGGAATTCACAAATGCATGAAGTGAACCCTCCTGAACATCTGATGCGTCAGCGGAGGAACCTAAAGGGACATTAGAGAGCATCTCGAGACAAATGAAAATGGAGAAGAACATGCCATCACGTATGGGAAGCACAAAAGCAGTTTTAAGAGGGAATTTTATAGCGACAAATGCCTTCAGGAAGAAAAGGAAAATCTCAAATAAACAATTGAACTTTATACTTCCAGGAAATATAAAAAAGACAAAAGCCCAAAGTTAGCAGAAGGAAGGGGACAGTAAAGCTCAGAGCAGAAATGCATCAATGACTGCTTAGAACAACAATGGAAAATAATCAGTACAGCTTGAGTTGTTTTTTGGAAATATAAATAAACTGGACACATGTTTAGCTAGACTAACAATAAAAGAGAGGACCCAGGTAAATAAAATTAAAAAGGAAAGCAGAGATTATTACAATTGATACTACAGACACGCAAAGGACCCTAACAGACTAGCACGGATAACTAGACGCAAACCAACAGGCTATTCTAGAACAGCGGTTCTCAACCCGTGGGTCGCGTCCCCTTTGGGGGTCGAACGTCCCTTTCACAGGGGTCGCCTAAGACCATCAGAAAACACACATCAGATATTTACATTATAATTCATAACAGTAGTAACATTACAGTTAGGAAGCAGCAACGACAATAATGTTATGGGGGTCACCACAGCGTGAGGGGCTGTATTGAAGGGTCGCGGCATTAGGAGGGCTGAGAACCACTGTTCTAGAAGAAGCGCATAAATTCCTAGAAACATGCAACCTAGCAAGACTGAATGACGAAAAAATAGACAATCTGACCAGACCAGTGATGACTCACTCAGTCATCAAAACCTCCCAACAAAGAGCCCGCGGCCAGATGGTCTCGCTGGTGACTTCTACCAGACGTTTAAAGAAGAATGAACACCAAATCCTCCCCAAAAATTAAAGAGGGGGGAACGCTCTGAAACTGGTCTTAGGAGGCCGGCATTATCCCCCATAACTCAGCCAGCCAAGGACACAGCAAGGGAAGAACAGGCCAACGTCCCTCATGCATATAGATCCCCAAATTCCCCACCAAAGTCAATTCAGTGACACGTGAGAAAGGGTCACACAGCGTGACCACGCAGGACTCATCCCTGGGCTGCAGAAAGGCATTTGCAAATCCCGGCATCTACCGTGGCATCGCGGACCCGGGTGTCGGCGCAGGGCTCGGCGGGCGGGGCAAAGGCGGCCTACGCGCACGAATCTCCCCCGCCCCGAAAAAGCAGGGAATCCTGTCATTTGCGACAACGTGGGTGAACCTGGCGGGCACCACGCTGAGTCAGGTCAAGGCCGTGGGAGTCCCCTTACTTGTGTGCGGGGAAACTAAAAAAGTCCACCTCCTAGAGACAAAGGGTCAGTGTGTGGTTGCTAGGGGCTGGGGGTGGTGCGGTGGGGGAGACGGACAGGTGTGGTCAGCGGGTACCCCTAGTTTTACGGCGGACAAGCTCTGGGGGTCTAATGTACAGCAGGGTAACCGTAGTTCACAGTAGAGCACCGTGTGCTTGCAAGTGGCCACGAGAGTGGGCTGGAACGCTCCCACCACGCACGCAACCCCGTGAGCTGATGGGGTGCTAACTAGCCTCACTGCGGCGATCGTGTCACGACACACGCATGGGTCACGCCATCCCATTGTACACCTTAAACTTAACACGATGTTAGGTGCCAGTTCTCACCCAGTAAAGCCGGGAAGGGCAGTTTGTCTCCCCCAGAGCTAACGGCTTGCATTTCGGTGCAGGGCCCGGCCTCTTCCTAACGGGATTGTTTAGGTCCCCACGGACGCCGAGACCTCGGCAAGCAGAGCTGCCCTCTCGGAGGGGAGGCATCCGTGTGCAGCTGCTGTAACACCCAGATTATTGATTTGGAGGCGCCCCTCCTGCAAGACAGACCCCCATGCACACAGAGTGACAGCTGCTTCCCACTGGGTCCCTGGAGGGCACCGGGCACAGGTTTCTGGGCAGTTACCGCTGAACGTAATAATGCTGATCTCGTCCCCCAGAAACTCACGTTTGCTCCCCGGATAAGGAGGAAAAGCCCTACTTTTCGGGGAGCAGGTGCCACAGCTCCGTTCACCTCCATGGACACAGAGCTTCGGAGCTTTAAAGTGATGTTCCCGTCCTGATGTTTGACCTCAAAAGTTCAAAGCCAGGTGGGCAGCCTGCAAGACGCTGTTATGAAGAGGGAAGAGCGAGCCCCAATGGGAAGGGACTTGCCTGGGGTCACACCAGTAGGAAATGGCAGAGCAGGCGGCTTCTCGGGCGAGGTGACTCTGCCCTCCGGGGGGCATTTGGCAACGTCTAAGGACACTCTCGGCTGTCACGGCTCTGGGGAGGGTGCCACTGACTGACATCTAGTGGATGAAGCCCAGGGATGTCACTAAACAGCCTCTGGGGCCCAGGTTGCGCCCCCCACCCCCAGATGTCAGTGTTGCCCAGGCTGAGAAGCGGCTTCTAGATCTTTCCTGCTCCAGTCCCGGGCTTGTCCATCACTCAGCAGATGCCTCCGTTTTCCTCTGCAACTTCCATTCTGTCTTGATTGAAAAGGAAAAGCAATCTGGCCATCATGGCCTACAGAAAGGACCCTCAGCCGTGACGTCACTGTTTTGGCGTGTAAACACGCCCCACCTTTACCATACGTTCCGCCAGGTGACGTCTCACTCAGCCCGAAGGGACAGCCCTGCGCCTGTGTTCTCCCCAGCAGCCCGTGGCCAGGAAAGGAAAAGGCAGGGCAGCCAACGGGCTGGCCCAGCGGCCGGGCCCCCGACACGCCCAGAGGAGGCGGGGTTCCCCGGCGCCCCGCCAGCACCCTGGGCCGGTCCCGCGGGGCCCTCGGGCATGTGCAAGGCGAGGGGGGCCGATCCTCCCGCGAGCACCCTGCCCCGCGCCCGCCGTGACCCTTGCCTTGCAGACCTCCTGGCTGCGCTCACGGTCCCGACAGGGGACAGGTGGCGCTGGGCCCAGAGCCGGGGCTGCCCGGCCGGGCGCCGGGTGCAGGGCGCCGAGAAGCCCGAGCTGGGGGCGGCGCTCGGAAGCCGGCGCACCGAGAACAGGGGCGCGCAGTTAGCTAAGGGCCCTGCCGTCGTCCTGGCCTCTGCTCCGCCGGGGCTGACCGCCGACCTGCACGTGGGCTTGCGCTTCTTTGGTTTCCTCTTCGGTTTTTGTTGTTCCCGTGTGGCTGCGAGGCTCCGAGTGAGGGGATCGGGGTGCCGGGCAACCGCCGGGGCACCTGCGAGGCAGTGAGATCAGACCTGGTGTCTGGGGGGAGTCGGCCGTGACCCCAGATGCCCACCCGCCCGCCTGCCAGCCTGTCCCTCCGTCTCCTGAATGAGAGTCCGTTTCCCCAAACCGTCTGCAGGTCCGGGAGATGCTCCCGCGAGGCACCTGACTTCGTAGGCCGTGAGACGCGTCTCCATCCCCTCCCCGAAATGCTTCCCCGAGAGCCCACACCCCGGGTCCTAATTTCCCCATCCCTCCTGCACCCCAGTTCACTCAGGCCACAAAACGCGCAGCAACCCCGTGCTCTCAAAGTCTCCGCGCTCGTCATTAAGGTGCACCCCACAGCGGGCCGCGGGGAGTCTGGGTCCTGGAGCCTTGGGGTTGGGGAGGGGGTGAAGCTGAGACAGGTGCGGTTCCCCCCGTTGCTGACGTAGGGGCCGCGTGCCCCCCGGGAGGAAGGCCGGAGGTTGCCCGTGGGCACTGAGCCCTCCTCCCCAAGGCACCGCAGGTGCCTCCCGTGTCCCTTTCCTGGGCCGTGCGGCCGATCCATGGACAACGTGGGGCCTCACAGGGCGCACGCACTGACCACCCCCTGTCCCCGGGCGGCAGGCGGGGGGCACGGCTCAGCTGCCTCTCGGCTCCGTCTGGAGGTGGTGGCCTCGTCGTGCGGTGGGTGGCAGGCGTGCGCGTCTGCTCCGCGCGGTGGTGGAGCTGAGGACCCGCCTGCTGGAGCTGTGGGCCGGAGGCCGTGCTCGGGTCCTGGAGGGTGCCTGCAGCTCCCTTCCATTCTGGGTTGAATTGTGTGCCCCAAAGATGTTGAAATCTCAGCCCCCCAGTACCTGCGAATATGACCTTATTTGGAAATAGAGTCATTGCACGTGATCAAGTCACCACCAGGTCCCTATGGTGAAACCGAGTCCAACCATCTGGACACCGAGATGGACATGAGAAAATGTAGGAACCGCCCAGTTCGAGGCATTTGGTGCAGACACCTGCCCAGGGCTCACCCTGCTACGGAGGAGCCCAGGGGACTCTTTCTCTCCAGTCTGACGTGTCGCCCAGGGAGGGAAGTGACCTCCGACCACCTTGGCCGTATTTATGGGATAGAAGCAAGTCACAGGTCTCCAGGGGAGAGGATTCCACAGGGATGGGGCTGCCAGGAGGGGTCACTGGGCCACAGGGACTGGGGACCGGATCCGGCTTTTACACGACCCCGTCGGAGCCCCGGCTCCCCTGCAGCCAGGCGCCGGGCGGGCTCTGTGAGAGGTGGCCCGGGACCACGTTGTCCCAGCTGTGCTGGAGCAAGGGGAGACAAGCACAGGGAGTGGGGGGCTTCCCATCAAGCGGGGTTCGTTCAGTTTAAAGACACATCTGATGTTTCCGTAGGAAAACGCCCCCCTTTTAAGGAAATAACGGGGCCCACAGAGCACACGCGGGTATTGGGTTGGGGTCTCTGTTTGGCACAATAAAGGCTGGAAACTGTGTATCGTTTCTTCCAAAGCAAGAAGACGTCCGACCCCGGCCGTAAACTCGCCAAGCGAGAGCCCCGGCCTGGAGCGAGAGGCCTCACCCGCACGGACAGACGGTGCGCGGCGCGGCGCCTCAGGTGGCCCCGCGTCCCCGCCGCCTGCACTCTGCCTTCGGCCCGCGCGGAGGGACAACGCCACCCTCCGCGACGCCTCCGTCCCTTCCTCGGCGCCCGGGGCTCAGGGGCGTCGCCGTGCTGGGCAAGCTTGCACGCGCTTTTCCTTCTTCAGACACTCGGCTCGGCGGCAATTCGAATCGAGTTTCTCCTTCTGCGTTCGTTTCTGGGGTGCTGAGAGAAATGCTTTGCTGGTGGGTTGGTTGGTTGCTTTTTCGGTGTTGAGTCGGGATCGTGTCCCCCTCCCGCCCTCACGTCCCTCCTTCTCATCCTCTGAGGTTTCTCTTCGAAGCTCTCCGATGACCAAGTGCAGGGGCGGAAGCTCGGGGACACCCCGGGTGCTCTGAGCCACCCAGGTGAGGGGAGGGGGCAGGCCGGGGGCAGCTGCCGGCCCCCCTCGGGCCCCCCTCTGCCCCGCGCCCCTCCTGTCCACCTGCCTCACCGTCCGAAGACCTCGTTCCCCAATATGCCTCTGAACGGGGGGCTGAGCCCGCAGTCCCTGCTGCCCCAGACCTCCTCCTTGCTCGCCATCGGCCTGACACTTACTGATCTGTTTCGAGCGTGACGGTGCAGGGCCGAGCTGACGGCAGGGGACAGAAAACCCACACAGAGGCGGCGTGAGCATGACGTGTCCCTCCTGCCACGAGGAGCCCATGGTGAGGCTGCTCAAGGGCAGCAGGTGACCGCAGTGCTCTTGACCCCTCTGTTCTAGGCCTCTCTCCCAGCTCCAGGGCGTTGCTGCCAGCCCTTGATGGCCCTTGGCTTGTGGCTGTGTCACCCCAGTCTCTGTCTCTGTTGTCACATGGCCTTCCTCTTCTTACGAGGACACCAGTCATGTTGGATTTAGGGCCCGCCCCACTCCAGTGTGACCTCGTCTTACCTCGTTACATGTACAGCGACCTTATTTCCAAATCAGGTCACAAGGTAAGGTTCAGGGAAGGACACGGCGTTTACAGGGCCCCTACCCAACCCAGTGCAGGGGTCAAGGCTGCTGGTCAGAGAACAGGCTGCTTCTCCACAGGGTTTCGGCAGAGCTGCCACTTCCTCCAGGAAGCCGTCCCTGACCTCTCCAACGCCACCTGTCCCTTTTCTGAGCCCCGAGAGCACGCTGTTCTTCCCAGCGTGGTGGCTGCGCTCTAAGTGCTCTGAACCCCTCCCTGCCCCCTCATCCTTGGGCCTCGGCGGTTGTTGCTTGTCTCTGACTTTAAGTGACAGGAAAGCCAAACTCATTTGTTGGCTAGAACGTATGAGAAGCCCTTTGCTTGCCCACCAGGTGGTCCAGAGGCCAGTGAAGCCCGAGCTCAGGAAGCCGGGCTGAGGCCTTGCTCCTGCCCACCTCCGTGTGCCAGCTCCAGCCTCAGGTGAGGAGCAGGACGGTGGCCGCCCCTGAGGCCCCCCTGCTGTGACAGGATGGGTCACCTGTCCTGTGGCCGGCCCATCGATGGCAAGGTCCGGCTTGGACTCATTGTTTAGGGATGGCCGGGTGCTGGGGCTTCAGCTAGCACGACCACTTCGCTGTGTGAAGCAATACACCCTTGTGGCTTTGCTGGACTTGCCCGGGGCCTGGGACGGTGGCCTTTTGATTGCATGGGGACTGTGAAATCTCCAAAGGCCCCACTCAGCCCCAGAGACGTTTTGCAGGGTCCCAAGACCGCGCGGCCACACGTCTCGTCTGGCATGTGCCCGCCTCTGCCAGCCGCTCCCTCCTGCTGGCTCTCCCGGGGGTCAGCGGAGGGGACGACCCGATGTTCATGCTGGGCAGGAACCAGCCTCTTCCTGGGGAAGCTCCGTGTCTCCGAGCCCGAGGCCCTGGGCTGCCCGGAGGCCAGGCTGGAGGGGAAGGTCTGCCCCAGCACGGCCGGGCCCGTCCTCTTTGCCTCAGGCTTCTGGCTCTGACCGGGTAGCAAAACAAGGCGGAAGAGTGACTGGAGGTGACCGGTGACTTCTGAAAGCCAGCAAATGGCAGGGCAAGGTCACTCGGTACTTAGACCTCTTCCCGCAGGAGTACGGGAAGCGTCGGTGCTGGTTCTCCCTCCGCGCTAAGGGCAGCATGGATGAATGGCTCAGGGCATGTACCTCTGAGCTCCCACCCGAACCCTTCAGCCCCCGAGCGGGGCAGGCATGGGTCCCCGTCGCATCACCCCTGCTTGGGACAGGGGCCTCCTAGTTTGGGCAACAATCGGTAAGTTCGCCAGGCGCTTACGACGGGGAGAGCTCTCGGTGGGATATCTCATTCAATCCTGGCGGGAAACACACCCTACCTGCCGGGGCTGTGGGACCAATCCCTGATTTCACGGCGTCTGGCCCGGAGGCTCAGGGAGGTCAGGTCCCGGGCTCAGAGCTCCCTGCTGGGCCATGTCGGCGTCAGGGCCGGGGTCTGCGCCCGAGCTCTAGACCGCCACCCTGTTTGTCTCTCTTTGGTCATCTCTCCAAGGTGTCCACATAGCAACATTTCAGGGGTAAAACCTGGAGTAGTTCCTTCCTTCGGTTTGGCCGTAAGCTAAGTGATGAAAAGTGTGTATTTTATCTCTCGAGACACAACGCAACAATTTTTAATGTGTTATTTGTAAGAGCTGCAGGGTGGAAATGACCAAACGTCCATCAACAGGACACAGCAGGATAAACTGTGGTCAGTCCAGCAGCGGAGAGCCACGCAGTCGTGAAAAACGATGAACACCTTCCCGTAGTGATGCAGGGTGACGTCCAGCATATATGGCTAAGTTGGGGGGAGCACCCCAAAGTGCAGAATAGCATTAATAACTCTCTTTTTTGTGTGTGCAGGAAAGGGGCGATGGTACATGTACATACTTAGATATTCGAAAAGAAGGGGCTCCCTGGTGGTGCAGAGGCTAAGGCTTTGGCACGGTCAATGCCGCAGCCTGGGTTTGATTCCCAGCCAGGGAACCACCAAAAACCCAACCAACCAACCAACAAACAAATAAAAACAACAACGAAAAGAGCAAAGCATGCCTGAAAAGATAAACCAAAAAGCTACTCAGTAAGGGGGCCCCGATGGGAAGGTAGGGAGCACGGGGAAAGGGCCGGAAGTCAGCCCTGTGCGAGGGTGCAGGCCGAACCCGGGAGACTGCTCAGGAGGGCAAGAACGCAGCTGACAAGCAGAAGGGCCACGCCGAGGGGCCGCAGGAGCTAGCGCTGGGCGTTCAGTGGCCAAAGGCGGGTCCAGCTGGACAACGATGACAAAAAAATGACTATGACTGATTGAGACACATCCATAAGGTCAAAGCAATATTAAAAAAACAGCAGCTCAGTCACTCTTGAAGGTCGATAGGGCACCCACTTATCCTAAAGAATGAAAACCAGACGCACCGCTGTTGCCTTTCTTGTAGCAACTGTGTGTCGCGGTCCCCAGAGACTGGCAGGGGAAGGTCTTTATGGAACGACTCGGGTTACTAAATGCAGAAGGAAGGGGGGAGTTAAAATATTGCCCTTTTGCTACTTCCCATCAAATATGGATCCAGACAACAAGCTTCAAAAACAAGTGAAAGGTTGCTGGAGGGGGGGCGGGGTTCTCGATGGGATGAGTCAGGCAGGCAGTCCACTGCTCAACCCTGCTGTCACCGAAAGTGGGGCATCCAACATTCTGTGCCTCCTGATGGGACACAGCACTGAGTACACAGTAACACCTTATTCTTGCCAAAACCATTTGAACTTGACTCCAATGACGTGTCCCGAGCTTACTACGAGGCTGTAGGAATACGAGGGAGAAAGGAGTGAGTTAGCCACAAGGAAGCAAGTGTCACATCCAAAACGTGGGACTTCGATGGGACCCAGGGCTCAGTTTCTTTAATAAATAAACCACAACAAGCAAAACAAAACAAAACAAAACAAACAAAAAACCAAGAGGTAAGATCTCTAGATTAAAAGAAATGTAAGAGCCATAGCAATTGAATACAATTTGTAGACTGTATCTATGACTTCATTCAAGTAAACAAACTATAAAAAGAAAGTTTTGAGAAAATCAGGAAAACGCGACGGCCTGCGTGTTAGATGATATTCTTGCTCACGATTTCACACTTGATCTTAGCTAACTGACGAGAAGTGATCTCGGTAATTATTTTAGATGGAATGTTAGCCTTACGGTTACGTAAAAAGTACCGGGGCACCCCCAAAACACGAGAACGTATTTATTTAAAAACGGTGCATTCATTCCCACGTCGGGACTTCGGCCCTCGCAGGTCCTCTCCGCTGGGCGCACGGCGCCGGTCGGGACGCGGCTCCCTCGGCCGGAAGCGGGTTTCGAACTCGTCGAGGTTGATGCCATTTAGGGCTTCGGCCGTCTTTCTGTGTCACCTCCTCCCCCTCGGCAACACGTTTCCCTTTGAGGAGTTTTTCCACCTGGGGAAACAACAAAAGTTGCTCAAGGTGAGGTCCGGTGAATGGGGAGGGTGGAGCGTGCTGTTTTCGTAAACAACAACAACAACAACGACTGCCGAGCCCTCAGCGCGGTGCGGGCAGGGGCGTGGTCAGCTGCACGTTGTTTGTGTCCATCACCGTCATGACACGGGCAAACGCAGTGACAGAGTCTCCAAAAACACTCACTGTCGCTGCGCAGCCTCTCCCACCACGGCCGGCGGGTCCGCGGGTGCACACGGGGCCCTGGACCGCTCACCCCGCGGGCAGCCTGGGCTCCAGGGGCCCGCCCTCCAGAAGGTCATTCCGGTCATGTTTGGGCCCCCCTCGTGTCTTTACGTGGCAGCGACGTGAGCTGCCAGTCCTGATGGGTAAAAGAACGCACTCTCCGGGGTGTGCTTCAGAACAGTCCGGAAAACAGAGGCGTCGGTAACACAGGTGGACGGCAAAGCACCGAGACTCACGGAATCTGAGTGTGGGCAGGGGGGGGGGGTTGGTTACATTATTCTCTCCACGTTGCTGGGTGTATAATCACTTTCATAATAAAAAGTTAAAAACCCAAAGAATATAATGTTTTCATTTCGGAAAACATGGCTCATTTTGATATTTTCTGGATTGGGTTCTGGTGCACAAAGACATTTGCTGTGTTTGCTCGGAGGCCTGCCTGCGAGCTCCCCTCCTCTGGGGCGCCTCCCCCGAGGGCTCCCCTGGAAATAATCTCCCTCCAGCAAACTTGCGGGAACGCTCTGGGCCTCATAGATCCTTCTAGAATGGGTGCCACATCGTTCCACACCAGCCGCCGGCTTTGTGTGCCCTGAAGTCAGGACTTCAGACTCGGACCGTCCCAACTCCTGGCTCTGCTGTGTCCCAGTCCCACGGCCGTCAGGGAACTGCTCGGCCTCAGTGGCTTCTCCGTGGAAGGACACGGGACTGTGGGTGTTGCTGAGGGCGTGGCCCCGTGGCTGGCATGTGGTTGGAACCCAGGGATCGGTGGGTGTCGTCCCCTCCTCCAGACGTGTTATGGGTTGAGCTGTGTCCCACACATTCCGGTGTTGACGTCCTAACCTTCCGGACTCAGAACGCAACCCGATTGGCAGTCGGGTCATCGCAGTAGTGATGAGCTCAGATGAGGTCACGATGGAGTAGGGTGGGCCCTAAATTCAATGTGACTGGTGTCCTTGTAAGAAGAGAAGGGACACAGGCTGACAGGGAAAAAGGCCACGTGACAATAGAGGCAGAAATTGGAGTGATGCAGCCACAAGCCAAGGGACCGCAGGGGTTGCTGGCCACCCCGGAAGCCGGTAGCCAGCCCTGGAACGGGCCCTTCCCTACGGCCTTCAGAGGGCGTGTGGCCCTGCGGACACCTTGACTTTGGCGCTCTGGCCTCTAGAACTGTGACAGAATGAATTTCTGTGGCATTTTGTGACAGCTGTCCTGGCAAACTAATCCAACCGGGGCCGCGTCTCTGTGTCCCCTGCGGCACGCCCAGAACCTCCTTCGCCTCTCGGTCAGCGTGTTGATGTTGGAGGCGCTTCGGCACCGGCGGCCTCGGCCCGGTTCGGGCTCCTACCTTGACCCCGTGCCGCTAACTGTGACACGAGTTCTGACTCAGCGGTTCGGCACCTCCCGCAGCCCCACCACGCGCGCACCCACAGACACACCCGGTTGCCTCTTAATGCTCTCAGCAACCATGTGCAACTGTGTGCCAGAATGTTCCTGAGGCAGCAAAACCCCGGGAAAGGCCAACGAGGCCACGGAGAGATGCGCAGTACCGATTTATTAGTCAGTTGGTTTAGACCGAACCCTGTGAGCCCAGCTGCACGAAAGCCGGAAAGGTCAGCTCCGCGCGAGCTAATCCCGGGGAAGGCTGGGCCCTGGGTCCCGGCGGTTGCGTTTGCAAAGCCTGGGGCTCACAGGAGGCAGTGGGGTGCTGGAGCCCCAGAAGGGAGCCTCGGCAGCCCCAGGTATCTCCGAGTGTCCCCAGTGCCCTCTCCTCATGTCACTGTCACGCTAAACGCCAAAAGGTCACTTTGCCGATGCAGAGCAAACGGCCAGGGTCCCGTCGCTCCGAGTTTGGGCGGGCCACTGTGTTACCTCAAAGACCCAGGGACTGCCTGTCACCATGGAAACATAAATCCAGGCATTAAGGAGCCGGGGAGAAAGCTGCTAGTGTTGCCTTGACAACAGATAAAAACCCGGCTTTGTTGTCGGGGGTGGAGATAACGCACCTTCCATCTCTCAGACTCGCTTCCTCGTGAGGCGGAGGCGCTGAAGCGGGCTCGGGAACCTTCCAGAGACGGATGGTCTCCAACGTCTTGGCTGGGGAGTGGGTGTCTTTCTGAGGTGAACCCTGCTGAGTGGCGGGGTGTCAGAACCCGCCTGGCGTGGCTGAGATGTTTCTGAGAGGCTGGGCGAAGGGCCCGCGTCCTTGTGCCCCAAGCAGGTCCCCGCTCCTCGTCTGGGTCGCGGCAGCCCCTGCTGTGTTTCTGCTCCTGAGCTCACGCGGGGGACCTGGCTCCTTGCAGGGAGCTGAGGTCTTATGGTTATTGGGGGTAGATATTCAAACGCCTGCCCTACCCCCCCAAAAAAATCCTGCCCCTCAGTTTGTAAGAAAGGGTGAGAAATGTCAAGACATACTGCTTCCGGTGACAGGGACCTCTCTGAATACACCCCGCAGCCCCTGCAATCCCGGAAAAGCCACCCTCGAGCCAGCTGATGAGAGCCCGTAAATATCACAGCTCTGGGCCACACGTAGGTCTCATTACCACGTGCCACCAAGAGATTGCTGTCCTTCCTTAATGTCCTCAGAGGATATTAAGGTGGCATAAGCCCCTCTGCTGATGCCCAGGTGGAATCTGCGTGGAGAGTGTCCCCGAGCCGACCTCGGGGACGGGCAAATGGCTTGCTGCTCCGAGCGGAGGGGCGATGACAGGGCATCTCCGTGAGGAGGGCAGCACTGATGCTGGGGAGAGAGTGGGAGGGAAGACTGGACATCGGCAGGGGTGGGCTTCTGGACCCCTACTCAGCACGGAGCACATTACACACAACGACAGAGCAGGCCGGTGACAAGGGCAGGCAGCGCGGCCCCCCGCCCCAGCCCGGTCCCGGCCAGCACGTCGCTGTGTAGACAATAAGACGTGGGCGAGTACAGCGAAGGTGACCGGTGACCGCACTTCCGAAAGGGCCCAGGGTATGTCTTCCAGCTGGAGCCCGACCTGGCACCCTGCCACGCCTGCGAAGCTGGGAGTGCTAAACGCGGAGAACTCGGGGTTACCCAGATTTGACGACGCAAGGACGGCTGCTTAGTGGGAGGGAGCCTTGCAAAGTGGGGTTCGTTCATTCGGCAGCTCCGTGTCGGGGGCGCGCTGCTGGGATGGGGCCGTGGCCCGTGTGGCCACCAGCTGTCCTCACACGTGTGTCAGAGAACGCGGCGAGTGTGGCCAAATGGGCCACGAGAAGCACGTGCCCGCGGGGACCGAGAGCTCTCAGGCGGGTTCGGGGCAACCACGCACCGAACTAGCCGACGCCTCGCGCCCCGACCCACGGGCAGACGGGGCCCCGCATGGCCGTCCCTCAGCGTCGCGCAGGCCACAGTGGGGCACCGTCCCAGGGAGGCGCGTTTGGGAGTCGGAAGACGATCTGAGGCGCTGCAGCGCGGGGGGTACCTGCATTTCCACACCCTGCGTCTCTGTTGGTGACCGTGGCGCCCCTGGACGTGCCGCCCGTCGGAAACGCGGCCCACGAAGAGCCACTTGGTTCATAAGGACCGGCTCGGGGTGGTCCTGGCGCGCCCGCAGGAGGGCAAAGTGTGCAGGGTCGCTCGGGGGCATCGTTTCCAGTCCCCGCTTTCCACACGAGTGCGGTGACGTGCGTTAGTCACCGCTGTCCCCGGATGCGTGGCGTGAGCTCCCTTCAAAGTATGAAAATGTATCTCTGCAGAACGTGTCACCCACCATCTGAAAACGTGTACACGCGTGTCCCCCCGAGGCCGCCAGGACTGCGCACCGAGAGAGTCTCCTGCACCCCGGCTGGAAGCGACCACCGTTTGCAGAGCCGGGCTTCCGACGGGGGCTTAGGGAGCCGGTGGGGGGTGGCAGGGGAAGTGGGGATTTTAAAGTGGATGAGTCACTGGGGATTAGAGCCGGGGCGACAGGCCGCATGGCTGACCCCGAAACGTGGAGAAGAACTTCACTGATGCACAGAGAACAGGGTGTGGGAGACAGGTGACAGGGCCCAGGCCAGGGAAGGAGCTGGCGGCAGGGGAGCCTCCTCCTCGCCTCCCGGGGGACCTCGGGGGCAGGGACTGTGGGTCTGTCCCTCCGGGTTCTCACCTGCTGCACCCACGGGCGGGTCGGATAAGTTTTCAAGTTCCTCGTGGGAAAGAAATGTTGCCCGAGAAGTTCTGATGTCCAGAAACTTCTTTTTCACAATCTTGCATTCAGGAGTCCTTTTCCTAAGCGCCGCCGAGGTCCCGGGTGAGCTGTAGGCGTTAGGGGTAGGTCACGAATCAACTGGCATCTGCAGTGATCTTGCACGTGATCGGAGGGACAGAGGGAGCGGTGGCTGCTGATGTCGTCGGAAACCCTGACCCGGCCACGTCTGAACGAACGGCTCGAGCCCGACCTCCCTCCCGGGTGCAGAGATTCCTTTGGAAACAAGCAGCCTGTGTTGAGCTGCTGTCACTTAGCGCCAAAAGAATCTTCAGGAACAAGAAGTGAAATGCTTGCTAAGCAGGGGTATGAATGTGGTGAGCGCTTATTAGAGGGCGAATGTTTTTCCACCCTTCCTCGGGCTGCTGGCGGCCTCACGTGTGCCATGACTCTCCATTCTGGACCATTCCGGGACATTCCAGAACATTCTGAATCATTCTGGAGCACAGCATCCTCCACCAGCCGCAGAATCCTGTAGCAAAGTGGAATGCTTCTCCTGCTTTGCTGGTCCAGGAGTAGGCCAGCTGAGATGTCTAGAATTTGTTTTTAAAAACAGTTTTGATAGAGTTCTGAAACGCTCCAGCGGCTCACAGGCGGTTTCTCCCGATAAGAAATCGCGGCATTTCTCTTGCTAAAGGGCTGACTGCTGACCCAGGAGAGACTCGTGCTTCTTGGCTGGTGCTGGATGGGTGAGGGCTACCACCGCCCTCCGTTGATTTTGGCTGCCTGGCACCCATGTCCCTTTTTCTGGTGACGACACCTCTCCTTGCTGCTGGAGACCCACTGTGTTCTCAGCCTGTGTGGTCTGAGTGGACTGGTCAACACACATGGATGGAGCAGGGTCTCAGCTCAAACCGGAGCGGTCCTGAGACCAAGGGTCCAACGCTCTTTTCAGAGGGGCACGGGGACATCCGAGAATGCTGAGGGTCCCAGTCCGTCTGTGGTAACAGTACTCCTTGGTACTGAAACTTAGTTTGCATGAGGGTGGTAGCTGGGTGTCCCCACAAGACTGTTACGGTAGTTGGTTTGCAAAAATGACCAGAGTTCTGCACCCTTCCCCTCTGCCCACCCCACCCTTGGCAATGTGACCTCTCAGTTCCTTCATCCAAAGCTGGAGACCATTCCTTCAGCCCTTGGACGTGGCCTCTGACTTGCTTTGGCCGGCGGACTGTGGTGGACGTGAGTCTGGGTCGCCTCCAGACCTCAGCCTCCTGGTTGTACTCTCTCTTCCTCCACCTGCCCCTCTCTTTCAGAAGCCTCACCTCCATGTGAAAAAGCCTGGGCTTGCTGAGGCATGGGGGACCCTGAGCCTGGCTGTCCTCGTGGAGGCCATCCTGATCCAGCCTATGGCCAGAGGACACCCCAAAAATGAGAGAGAGTTCAGTCAAGAAGAGCAGGCTGCCCGCCCACCTGCAGGTTACTACAGACGTGGGAGTGAGCCCCGCTGAGACCAGAACCACCGGCCGACCTTCAGAGTGATCACAAATGCTCACTGTTTTAATAACCCCCAACTTTTGGGGTTATTTGTTACACAGAACGAGCTAACGATTGCAGACGTCATCGGTTAGGCTTGTTAGGCGCTAAATTGGTGGCTGTGGCAAAGAAGTTGCCTAAACATAATTTATCTCCAGCAGTCCCACAAAGCGTCGGGAGGTCACTGACTTTGAAAGCACACGGTGTTCTTGTTGCTATGGATACCCCCATTGAGACATTAGAGTGCAAAGAGAGAAATCTAGTGTTGCCTTGGCAACAGGTTTGAACATCCAAGCCTAGTAAGGCAAACGACTATAAAAAAATAGGAAGAATCAGGGGGAGAGGGAAAAATTAGCCTTAAAAAGCTTCCCCCCGACAAGAACTTGGCTGGCACAGCCGTCAGTCTGCTGGCAGCAAGCGTCGCCTGAACCTGGGGGCTATGAAGTGAGCAACAGGGAGCCCTTCCCTCCCGCGGCCTGCCACCGTGGCGGGAGGGGACCGCGCGGCGAGGGGGCAGCCTGGAGCACCGCCGCTAAGTGCTGCCTTGACGAGTTTGCAATTTGCCCTCCACCTCGTGTGCCTCCCAGGACGGGCGTTTGCCAGTGCCCTTGTGCGGAGAGACACAGGGCCAGCTCAGGACAGACATGGCATCAGGGTCCTGGTCTAGGGCGCTGGGGACGCGTCTAAGTACGCTGCGTACTAGCCGTGTGACGCTACACAAGCCGTGACTTCTCAGGCCCCTTCTAGGAGGTGGGGACAGCCATCATGCTGGTCTCAAAGGCTGGAGGGACCTCAATGAGCTAAGGCACCCAAAGCACACAGCACAGTGTCCAGCCTGCCAGGAGCGGGCAGGAAACTGCTTGCTATTGTTCTGACTATTATCATGTCACTTTGCCTCTACAAAGTCACTAAAGTACTCCCGGCCAGGCCCGACTGGACCTCGAATCTTCTCAGAGGGCACCTGTGCAGATGGCCGCTGTCATGTCCGTAGCGCACAGTTTAGAGCGTCTCAGTGTACCATTTGCATCTCCTCCTCGGAGCGGCCTGGGCAGACGGGCAAGAGGGGCGGCCGCCACCTTCTCTCACTGCTCAAGGGAGAAATCGGGGAGAAATCGGGGAGAAATTGGGGAGAAAACGCGCACGAGTCCTGGGAACTGTCTGCGCGCTTGAGGGCTGCAGGCGGGCTCCCCTGACCACATCTCCTGCCCGCGCACCTGGCTGCCCCCGCAGAATGTCAGCGCCACACAGACGGCCCAGAAGTGGGGACTATCTCCGAGTGGGGAAGGAAGCGGGGGGCGTGTGCTTACGATCGGGCCTTGGCTTCAGAGCAGCGCTCCTGGGTGCTGACCCGGCTTCGTGTCCACGGGACGGACGCCAGGCTGAGCAGTTCTGCAGAGCATCTTCGAGCGGCCGTGAGGGGAGACGAGCCTGGGGTTGTGACTTCTAACCTGCTCCGCCGGGGTGCACAGAGCAGGCACCCTGACCTCCCGCGGGCCGGGCGAGGGAGGAAGGGCGTCGGATGCGAAGTGACCTGTGCCGGTGGCCACGTCGGGGGACCATCCAGCAGCTCAGGAAAAATAAACCTTTCTGCTCTGGCCGCTGCTTTTCATGTCGTTCCGAGGGGGGCGTGGGGGGCAGCCACAGGGCGGCTGTGTTTGCGCTCCATAACGTCAGCCCCAGGGCCGTGGCCCAGGCCCCACTGGCAAAGAAAAATGGCTCCTGTGTTGGTGGCCTGGTCTCCCGTTAGGACAGGCGACTGGAAGCCTGGCTGGCTATACATTCTGATTCTGAGTAAAACGGTCACTTCTTTTGTCCCTTGGCAATGTCCCCCACGGCCACGTAGGTTTGTTTTCATGACCCAACTGGCCATCTGCCTCGGGATTAGCAGTCCAGGTTGGGTGAGAAGTCCGGCCCACGACGATGAGGAGCCGCTGAACCGACTTCTGTCGACCAGCCCGTCAGGTGGGGCTGCACGTGTCCCTTAGGGTACAGCATGTCCCTTCCCTCCAAGGGACTCCCCATCCGAGCCCGGAGGAGGTGGCACACAGCAGCACTTGAGCTTGCCATCGGAAGAGTGGGCCCAGGGTGGGTCACCTCCCTCCTGCCTCAGCTTCTGCCCAGGCAAAGGGCCCCCTGGCGAGGCTCCGTCTGGAATACACTGGCCGCCACCATGGCAGGCATGGCCGGCCACTGTTAGTCTCGGCCTTGCTGGTGGGAGTAACGGTGGTGGGACCGTGCTCGGGCAGGACACACTGTCCCCAGGCAGGGGGACACCCTGGTCAGAGCAGGCAGCCCTGGCAGTCCCGCCCCTCTGACCAGAGCTGGCGTTGGGGGAGCACGTGTTTCAGGTGTGGCCAACAGGCACCGCTGGTGTCCCCCGGGGACTTCTGGAAAAGGCTTCTCTTCAAAAGAGGCTCAGGGCAGAGGTGGCTCTTTTGTTTTGGCTGGACGTGGTCAGGGCTGGATGTGATGCCTGGGATGGCATCAGCCATCCTGTGACTGGGACAGCCCGGGGACAAAGCCTGCACTGCAGGGTCCCTGCGGCGGGGCCTCCTGTAACGAAGCTCCCACCGGTTCGGCCTGAATGCCCGGCCCGCCCGAGAGTGGTCCTCACGCCGACCAGCCCCAACTCCGCCCAGGCCTGTGGCCTCGGGCTCGTCCATGGGCCGCCGGGCGGTTTGTGGCCACGTGCACGTTTGAGAAACCCGAGTGGACGTACTTTCTGTTGAGCAAGCCCCGTGGGGGAGCACACTGGTTTTGGATGAAGGGGCTCCATGTCCCCCCGCGACAGAAGAACGGGTGTTGGGTCTGCGGGTTCCGACCCACCCATCTCCGGTATCAAATCGCCAAGCGCCCAGTGGCTTAAACAGCACACATTTGTTTCTCATAGTCCCCGAGGCCAGAAGTCCAAGATCAAGGTGGTCGTGGACCTGGTGTCTGCTGAGGACCCGCTTCCTGGCCGGCAGATGGCTGTCTTCCTGCGTCCCCACAAGGTGGGGGGCAGCAAAGAGGGGCGAGCTCTCCGGCGTCTTTTCTAATAAGGGCACTGATCCCTTCGAGGGGACCTCGCCCTCATGACGTCAGCTAATCCAGGTCGCCCCCCAAAGGCCCCACCTCCTAACATGGGACAGCGAGGAGCAGCGTTCCAGCATGTGGGGGGCCCTAACAGCGTGGACCACGGAAGCACACTTGCACCGCCCATACGGTCGGCTCCGGCCCCGCGCCGATGCCGGGACTCGGGACGGACAGCGAGGCCCAGCAGTTCCGGGGGAGGTCGTGGTCGTGCGGTTGGAGGGGACGCTGTGAACGGGTCCCAGAGGTGCACCCTTGTGCGGTGGGGGGCGTGGCGGTGCTGCGCACGCGGCCTGGGGGTGGGCCCGGCGCGCTGCAGAGGGCCTGGCTTCCGGTCACATCCGACCCCTTTGCTGCTAAATCCGCGACCTGATTCGCTACGAAAGAGAGAGGCTGCTCAGCCGCTGGGCCGGGCTTCTCCGGGGTTTCCACGGGGGCCGTGCCCTGGGGCCGGGCTGCACGCATGTCCCTCCCTTCCCTGCCTGTATTTCTCCAGCAGGCCGTGACCCGCGTGGCCAGGGAGGACGCGGGGGTGTGGCAGCGTGAAAGGCCCCTCAGTTACCAGGCGCGCTGACCCGCAGGTCCCCTCCCGTCCTTCCGTCCTGCAGGTGGCCAGCACCCACGTTCCCCGGGCCGCACTGCACCCGCCCTTAGGTGGAAACCGTCCTCGTTGTACCTTTTCCGATTGTAAGTGCTACACGGTCATTGGTGAAGAATCCAACCGCCCTGGAATCGCGGTGGAGGAGGCGACAACCACGATTCCCGCCACGTGGCGGCGCAGCTCTGCCTCCCGCCGGGGCTCCCCGCGCAGGCGCGGGCCGACCCGGGAAGGGCTTCGCCCACGTGGGCCAGCGCTGTGCGCTGTCGGTAACTTGCTCCTCCCGCGCCCGATGACGTGGTAGCGAGATCGTTCCAGGGCAGAAGGGTGGCTCTACCAGCATTTGCAGTGGCTGCATGCATTTCATTGGAGGGTCCCATGATTTCGCTGGTCCAGGCTCTTTGGTTGGGCACTTCTTTGGGGAGGGGACATTCTCTGGCTTCAACAAGGCCCCTTGCACACACGTGCTGTGCATGTGTCCGATCAGGTGGTCGGGACTCTACGTCATCAGTCGCTGAGCCGACAGTGCCAAGCTGGCCTCCGGAAAGCTGACCATTTCATGTAACGGTCCGTGGGGTGGGAGATGGCGGTCCCCCCAACACCCCTGGCAACCCCAGTGCCCGCCGTAGGTTTCCTCGTGGGGAACCCCTTTTCACTGGTTGTTCTGGTGGTCTGGGGGTGAAACATCTCTTCACCTGCTCCCTGGACATTTGCACTGGAAATATCTAGGCCCATCTGGGGCTCTTGGTTCTTTTCACACGTCTCTGTGAACCACCGGATTGCTAAACTGCTGGATGAACCCGAGGCCTCTGTGAACGCTGCCCTCCGTCACACACGTCCCTCACCTGGAGGAAGGGGACCCACTAAGGGGTGCAGGCCTCGCTAGCCTGGTGGGCCAGGCGGAAACCCCCTGGGCTGAGGCTCTGCACCCCAGGGCCTGACAGGGCCCCTTGTGCTGCCCACCGCAGCTGGAAGCTTCTCCCCTGATCTGTTAGGGCCTATTCAACCTCTGGTCCCGTGTGGCTGCCGTGGGGTCACCTTGGGCTGTGGCTCTGCTTGCTTTCCCAGTAGGAAAACACGCCCCACCTGTCAAGCTCTTGCCCAAAGTCAACTCCCGAGATGATTTAAAGCAACGTGCTAACGCAGATCCGCACGCAGGCGCCCCCAGGCCGCACCGGTCAGCTGGGCGGCCCATCTGTGGCTCGAGTTGACAGCTGCCAAGCAGGAAGAGGGGACCCAAGGCCTCGCTTATAGTTATGAATGCAGGGCTGGGCGCACGGCAGGCGGCGGGCGGGCTGGGGCCGGCGGGGCGTCGGGAAGGGGCGCACCTCGGGTTCTGGGAGCCGGCCAAGACGTGAGGCGCAACTCCCTTCGTTCTTCCGTTCCAGAGCTTGGAAACAGGCTCAGAGACAGGAGGCAAGTTCGTGGCCAGGGCTGGCCCTGAACGGGAGACCTCACGTCACCTCCTCCTCCTCTCCCTCCATCCACTCATTCTTGGGTCCTTGTGCAGGTCACTGGCGGTCGGCAGGGAAGGCCAGAGTGCTGCTGTGGGGACAAGTTGCAGCATTATCTCTGGCCTGGCTCTGTGCCAGCTTCCTGGGGCCTTTGGGACCATCTCAGATGCCTCTAACATGGGCGGGGATGCCCAGAATCTTCCTGGCCAGTGGACAGAGGGCAGTGGCGGCCACAGCCACAGACCCTCTCCCCCCAGCACCTCCCCCGCTCCGGCCTTGAGGCACAGGCGGCTCCCCCCCCCCGCCCCCCACAGTGATCTGATTTAGTCATTTGGTTATTTATTGGCTTCTCGTCCTCATCTCCTCACAGGGGCCGGGCCGGTCTTGCTCGCAGGTGTGACCCAGCCCCGAGGGCCGTGCCTGGCAGCTAGGATGGCTGGATGAATGGGGAAGCGCTCTTGGGCGCTTTGCCGACTTTCCCCTCTTTGGCCTTGGAGCAGATGGGGGCTGTGGGCTCTCTCCTTGGGCAGCCGGCTCTTGGAAGCTCAGCACTACGACATCTGGACTGTCTGGCAACCTGGAGAGAAGGACAGGAGTCCACCAGCTCCACCGTGGGCCACGCCCGCAAGGCTCGGGGCCGTCCCTGTGTCAGCCCCGCATGCGGTGCTCCTAGGGAGCTTGGCTGTGGACTGGCTGTGCGGCCCCAGCGCTCCTGGCCCTTCTTTGCTCATCTGCGAAGTGGGGGTGCAGGGGGGCAGCTGCATTTATTCCTCCGAACTCCAGACCACGTGGCTTGGGACGGAATGTCAACTCTGCCTCCTCTTAGCTGTATAACATCATTTACTCCCTCATGCCTCAGTTTCCTCTTTTGCAAGTGGGGCTGATAAAAATGACTGCCATCTAGGGTGGTGGCAAGTGTAGAGTAAGGCCCTGCGTGTCCAGTGCCCATCTCCATTTGGGTCTCGGTGGCCCCATCGTCCCCGAGGTGGAAAGGTAATTGTTTGCAGCATAAGGGGAGCACCTGCTGACCGTCTCCTGTGCCTCTGCCACTAGCTTCGTCCTCGTGCCACCATGCGACAGCCGTCACGAGCAGCTGCTCTCGTTCTTCCTGGGGATCCATGAGGACAAGGAGCCCCGGAGAAGGGACTTCCCCGAGGCCTTTGGGGGCGTTTTCTGTCGCTGCCGTAGCGAGTGACTGCACAGCTGAAATCAATACCATTTACAACCTCACAGCCTGCTGTGCTCAGCGGGCCCTCGGCTGCGGTCTCACGGCCCCAAAATCTGGGGCTCGGCGGGGCTGCGCCCTTGCCCGGAGGCCCTGGGGACGTCCCACCTCCCGGTCCCTCAGGCTGTGGGCAGAAGGCAGCTTGGCTGCGGGACCGAGACCCCGTTTCGTTCCTCACTGTGGGCGGGGAGACGTGCTGAGGTCCTGGGGACCACCTGCGCGCCTGGCTCGTGGCCCCAGCGGGGGTGGCCGCGTCCTCGGGCTCCGCCTCCGCGTGCCCCCTCTCCGTCCTCTTAGGGGCTTGGACGTGCCCCTGCCTCACTTCGGTCACCCAGAACCCTCTCCCCAGTTTTAAAGTCCGCTGATCAGTGGCCTTAAGGCCATGTGCAAAGTCCCTCTGCCGCAGCACCAGGCTCAGGCTTGGTGCAGTAACCGGGGTCAGGAACCTCGTGGGGGGGAGGGGTCTTTAGACGTCTGCCTCCCACCGTCACCCAGGAGGCAAGTGGCGGGGCAGGACCCCAGCCCTGGCCCGTGAGCCCGGGACCCACACCTCCTCCTACCCGTGCCCTCGCCTTCGCGCTCTCGGGTCCCTGTTAGGCCGTCACTGTCCCTCGCGGTAGACACTGTAGCTCCCTCTTGATTTTGGTCCCCAAACAACCCCCTCGCTGACCCTCCACCCTAACAGGCGTGTGGCCTGTCCTGGGATGACATGTTGGAATCCGGCCACACGCTTTCCCTCCCGGACGGACTCCAACTCCCGCAGGGTCCTGGGGTGGGGCCGCGCATCGCCCCCTCCCACCGCCTTTCCCCTCCATCTCATGGTGCCTGACCCCCCACCCCCCGGTTGTAGTTGGACACCTGGTCACCTGGAATGAAAATACAACCTTCCGCCTTCTCTAGCAGCTGCGTATGGCCCGATGGCACGATCCGTGGGGACAAAGGAGTTACCAAGCCCTGACAGGCAGTCGACCTCAAACTCAGCCTTTTCAGGTTCTCTTGGTGGCTTGCACTTTATGGGGACACAAAGCTGGGGTCCCTGTCAGCTCTCCGTCCCCTGGAAGTGTTGCTTAGCACAGGCGTTCTCACGTTGAGGGGTGGTGAAGTCCACCTGTATTTCTAAACCTTTGGTTTCCCACGGTGTCACCAATATGGCCATGTCCCCATGAGGCTCCCGGCCGGGCCGAGCAGCGTGTCTGCAGCCACCGAGCTCTGTGGGGTGGGGGGACCCGGTAGTGCCCGTGGGTCCCTGGGGCACAGCCGGGTTCTTCTGAGGGGCGCTCTGGGACTCTGCCCCAGTCCCCCATTTCAACGCCAGCCTCATCTCTGCAGCCACCCCCGCCCGAGAGCCTCTGTCCCCAGCCGTCCTGAAGAAAATCGCCAGCGTCTGCGGCCCCCACCCAGCAGCTGCCTACAAGCCTATGTGCCAACGTCCCAAGTGCCAGGGGTCAGCGTGTACCCATCGCTCAGTGCGAGAGACACACCTGCGTGTTTAAGGACACAGTCCACGTATTGTTTTAACACTGTGATCAACACCGATTTTGGAGCATTTTGGGGAGACCCATGAAACGATTGCACACCACGTTTTGGCTCAGCAAACGCATTGTGGAAATTAGGTGTCGCTCACCCCCTCATCACACAATTCGTTGCCTAGTTCTGGCGACAGGCATTTGAGGTCCGAGTGAGGATGGAGCTGTCGGTTCTAGAGCGTAGCGGGGCTTTAGGGCAGAAGTCACCGCTTCACAGGGTGCTGTCCTCTTCTGCCACCTGTCCCCCCTTCCACCCTGCTCCAGCCACACTGACCTTCTCCCAGTCCCCTGACCGCCACGTGTCCTTGCACCTCACTGTGTCTGGACTTGTTCTTCCCTCTGCCGGTGGTCATGGCTCCTGCTGTCCCCCAAGTCTGCTTGGTTCTTCTCACAACCACATGGTACCTCGCCCGCTTGTCCCCAGCCGCCCGGAGCTGGGCAGCCCTAGCGACCTGCGTGCACTGTGCTAACGTGGGCAGAGGAAACACACGCCTCTTCTGGGCAGAAGCTCTCAGCGCCCACAGGCCACTTAACCTCATTCCTTCCCCTTTGCTGTGGCAACTGAGGTTTTGCTGTCAGATACTGGGGACAATGACAGCTCAGTTGGCCATTCCAGAAGAAGAGTTCCAAAACTGCTTTGAAGGGCGGACTAGGCGCTGGCTTTGGTGCACAGCTCCCCCAGGGGAGGACTTCGCAGGCGACTTGGTGATATTCAGCGATGAGGTACGTAGCCCTTGTTCTAGAAGGAGTTTGTGAAATGGAGTGTCCGACCTCGTGTCACTCTGAAGTCTGCTTGCGCGTCCAGCTCTCATGGCTTTTAATCCTTGTGTGGATGCTTCAAAGACGGGGCGCCGCATCAGAGCCGCGGACAGACGCACAGAGGACGAGCCCGTGTGGAAACCAGACGCCGGGGGGTCGGAGTCCCGAAGTCACGCGAGGGGTCAGACTCCGTATGAAAGAGTCTGAGGCGTAACAACCAATTTATTTCCCTTGTGCTTTCCTTGTTATGTATGCACAGTATCGTAATACGTGATAAAAATCTGTCTAATTAAGCCTCAAAGAGCCGTTTCAATAGGTAAAGTGAAAAGTTCGAAGTGATAAGGGAGCCCCGGGTCGGGGATTAATTGGCAGCAAGCGTGTCCCTCACGCGGAACAAAAGTAACGGCGCTTCTCGCAACTGTGCATCTCAGAGCTGACGAGACGCGTGTTTCCGTCTGAGGCGGCTCTTAGCACAAAGACATCTGTGTCCTTCGGTCCCATTTCAGCTGAGTTTAAACGAGGTCTCTGGCCATTTAGAAAGTTGGATTCAGGGGCCACTGCGACATTAAATGTGGCTGGCCCTGAACTGGACAGTGACTGGAGTCTTGCTGCTGACACGGGTGGCCCAGACGCCCATGGGATTCGGCTCCCGGGTGGGACACCATCCCAGGACCTCGGGAAAGTCTTGTGTCACCATCACAGTTTCTTTCTTTTTTTCTTTTTTGCCAAATTCATGAATCACCTGTACTATTACTTCACAGTTTTCTCTTTCGAAAACTTACTTTTCAACCACATTAGACTCAAAAATAGTGCCGAGAGGTCCTATTGTCACTTCACCCAGATTCGATGGTTTCTCCAACTTCCTAGCTTACTACAGTATCAAAGGAACGCACAATGGATTGGGGTTCCTGGGCTCTCCCCAGGTTTGGCACGCACTCGTCTGCACACGTGTGCGTCGGGCTACGCAATGTGACCACGTGTGGCCCTGCCTGCTGTCAAGCACTGACGTCCCCAGGAGCTCCCTGACTGCCCCTTCACAGCCTCACCCCACTGTCTGTCCACACCCCGCTGGCATCCGCTAACCTGCTCTCCATTGCTGTACTTTTGCCATCTGAGAATGTTCTGCGACCCGAATCACGCCGTATGCACGGTCCTGTGTGCTTCCACTCCGCACGGCGCCCTTGAGATCCATCCACGTCGCTGAGTGCGTCAGAAGCTTTAATTGCTTCATAGTAGTCTATGGTATAGCTGCACTGGCTTGTGTAGTCACTTACCTGCTGAAGGACATTTGAGTTGTTCCAGGTTATTGGCTATTGCCAATAAGGCACCTATAAGCACGCCCACCCATTCGCAGTTGCTGGGTCGTCGAGCAAGTCCATGTTTAATTTCATAAGAGACGCCAGGCTGCTTTGCAGAGTGACTGGCCCATTGTTTGCTCACGCGCCCGCCGTGGGCGACCCGGTTCTCCACGTCTTTGCCGGTGTTTTTCTTGTACCAGCCGGGTGGTGCGCAGTGCTAGCTCCTCGTGGCTCTCGTCCGCGTCCCCCGGGGCTGATGAGCCCACCGTGTTGTCACACGCTTTGTGCTCGGCTGCTGGTCCTCGCGGTGGGGTGTCCTCAGGCGCCCGCTCGGGCCCGCGGCCCCGGCAGGTGGGGGGAGCGCGACCACCAGGCCCCCGAGAGCTGTCCAGGGTTCTGAACGGCTTCTTCCTGCGGGGAGCCCCGACGTCCACGGGTCCTTTTCCAACAACTCCTCTGTGTTTGGGGTGGTGCTGCCAGAGCTTGGGGCTCACAACCACGGTGGGACCCGAGACAACCTTGGGTGGCGCAGAACCTGACCTTGGACAATGATGCGTCGCCCACGGGAGGCTCAGCCTGCATCAGTAGGTCCTCACCACCCTTCTAACCCCCGTTAGGAAAGAGAGGTGGCCGGGCTTGGCGGCTTTCGATGAACGATACTCTTGAACTTGAGTTTCTTAATGTTGTTCTGTTTCTCATTGTGGTTTTGACAAGTTGCTTACACGTTTCCTTCTTCTCCTTGAAGGGTGCCTAGGATACAGGGCCAGGTGCTCAGCCACGAAATGGTTGCATGCCATTGGATGTTTTTTCATTGTTCTTTGATTTTTGTCTTTTTACCCCAACTGACTGTGAACCCCACGAACGCAGGGTCTGTGCACTTGTTTTTCCGTTACTGTTTTGGCACGGGGGTTCTCAGGGACATGGCCAGTGCTCATGCCGGTCAGTGAGAGGACAGGTGGCCGGGGAAGTCACGGGGAAGTCAGGACGAACAGGCGGGCCTTGCTGTCTGTTCTGGCTCCCGGCCAGCTTAGGCCCAGTTCCACGTCCACGTCAGCAGCTTGGCTTGCCGTCCTCTCCCCGAAAGCCCCTCTTCCAGGGCGCTGGTGTCTGTACTCACTCACGCTCCCTTCCTGCCTGCCTGGACGGGCCGTCCCCTCACTGCAGCCACAGCACACCTGGCCCTACCTGTCTCTCCTCAGCTCACCTCCTGGCCCGGGATGTCCCCACCATCCAGGAGAAAGCCTTTCCCTGGGTCCTTGCTGGGGCTCCGACCTCATGGGGACAAGGAAGGAGACGTGGCCAGCGGCCCTTCTCCGAGCTGGGCAGTCTGCTGGCACATGAGTCTGAACTGTAATTTCACTTTCTCTCTCTTGTTTTTTTTTTTTTTTTTTTGTCGGTTGTTTTGTTTGTTTGTTTTTGGTCTCTAATACTTTGCCACGCGCCGGGATTGCATTGCAAGCTTGGCCGAAGATTTCTTTAAAACAAAACCCCCGACCAGGCCGGACACATTAGTGTTGTCAGCAGGACCATTCCCCTCCGTCAGAGGAGAGGTCCACGACTAATTCCAGCTTTGTTTAAAGCCTCCTTAATGGGCTCCATAAAATGCTCTAATTACCAATAATTATCCATCAAAGCGCTCCAAAGCTTTCTAAAGCTTTTCCACACCCATTTCACTTTGTTCACACAGAGTTTGAGTTCTCTGATGTACTTAAGCAAGAGGAGGTCTTTCTTTTCTTTTCTTAAATTTTTTTTTTTTAAATAATGTAATTTGGAGTGTTTACAAGACAGACGGGCTTTCTCTCTTCTGGGTCCGAGTTTCCCATCTGTTTCCATCTTGTCATCCAATTAAGAAATTAAATGCCATCTGAGGGATGAGCAAGTCTCCTTATCAACTGGAGCATAACTGGCTTCCGGTCCACTCAGAATCCTCAGGTGCGTGGTGTCATTTGAGCCCCATCCAGAGGGACCGCAGGACGTGCCCGTGACCAGGTTCTCATCTCCTGTGGCCCCGCTGGCATTGGGGCTGGGTCACTCTGTGACGTGGGGCCGTCCTGGGCATCGTAAGATGTTTAGCAGCATCCCTGGAGCTTACTCCCTGGGTGCCAGCACTGTCCCCTAGTTGTGACAACCAGAAATATCCCCAGACATTGCCCAGTGTCCCCTGGCCAGGGCAAAATCTCCCCCAGTTGAGAACAGCTGGCAGATGAGGGGGTTGCAGCTCAAAGGGTTCGCCCAAGGCCCCGGCAATGGCAATTTGTAGTGACACGGAGACCCCCGTGCTGCTGTCTTCTCTCCTGCCCCTGTCTAACTGCCCAGCCTGTCCTGCTGCCACGGTCATTGTCAATGTGAGTGCCTCTACTCAGCAAGTTTATCTCTCCGAGTTTGCGTGTTGTTTTGTGGGGGGCAGGCACAGATATCTCATCTGATTGTGAGTGTCCAGCAGAGGTCTGTGGGCAGGACCCGATAAAACGCAGTGACCCTGGGAGTGTGGGCCAGTTCCTGGCCACAGGCTGGCCTAGGGGCTTCCTGGGCTGTGGAAGCGATGAGGGGACCCACTGGGATGGCAGAGAAGACGTGCTGATAGTCCCCCCCCGACACGGATTCCTCTGAGGAATTGTCTGGGTCCCTCATGACCTCTGTCCCGCCAGAAACACAGCCTCAAGTTCACTGATAAGCGTTCGGGGCCCTTACGTTAGTACCAAGCTGGGAGTGTCCCAGGTGGTGAACTTGGACCTCCCTGGTTCCCGGGATCTATCTCCGCCTGCCCACTCTTGCCCTCTGGCTGAAAGAGTTGATTTGGGTCAAGCCACCACCTGGGGGAGTGGGTGCTGGTGGCTCGTGGTGCGTGTGTGTTGTCACTGGTGCAGCGTTGCTCAGGGAGAGGGGGTCCTTTCATGTAAAGTCTCACACATTTTGGAAATGTTGGATTACATGCAGTTAAGCAGGATGCTTTCTTGCAGGACTTCTCAGAGCCTTGACCTGCCCACGTCTCCGTGACACCCCAAGAGCCATGCAAGGTACCCCAGTTCCCAAAGGACGAGAGACTGCCAGGTACGGGAGCCCGAAGTCTCTGGCTGAGATGCACATGGTGGCTGGATTCTGAGCAAGACCTCGGAGCAGGGAGAATGTCTCCCCCACGTCTGGGGGCCCCAGCAGCGGTGGGGGCTAGAGGGTGCGACCTACTGCCCATGTCGGAGGCCGGGGGCCGGTCACCCTGGCTGGCAGAGACGGGTTCCGGGGAGGCCGGAGGGAGTCATGCCCCCTGTCCCCCTCGCCCTCCAACACCTGCGAGCAGAGGTGGACGGGCAGACGGTGCAGAAAGAGAAAGGAAAAGAGAAGTTTCCACTTGCACCGGATGGCTTTGTTTTTTTATCTGTTTGCAAATGTTCAGTGTAATGGTTTGAAACCCAGCCGTGTAGCTGCCGCCGCCCACACAGAGCTGCCTGGTACTGAGCTCCAGCGGGCGAACCGTAGCACCAGCGTCGGCCATTAAGGCGAACCCACACCAGGGCAGGCTGCTCACCTGCCCCCCGGCGTCCCTGTGCTGCCCACGCCGCCCCGGCACCCCGCCGCCTGCCACCCCACCCCACACACACCAGTTTTTTTCCTTGCTACATCCCCAGCCCTCGGTTTCTCTAGAGGAGGCATAAAGAGAAGCAAAGGCAGATGGGACGAGCAGGGAGAAGGCTCCTGCCTCATCGGAACCACCGGTTCCCGGGAGAATGCGGAGGCCCCCCCGGCCTGTGGACTGACCACTGACAGGTGAGAGCAGTCTTTGTGATTTCTTTGTGCACCTGGAGGTCTGGGAGGCAAGGCCAGGCGAAGGGACCTTAGTCACGGAGCCCTGTCGGTGGCCTCCCGAGTGACTGTCAGGCAAGCATGATGGACGCTCCTGCCACGCACACGCAGCCGTCTCGGACACGAGCCCCCACCCGGCTCCCCGCGGGAGCTGCTGAACCAGGGGGCGTCCGGTCCCCTCCTCCTCCACCTCCCTGCACAGCCTTGTGAGCCCGAGATGTGGGTGCAGGTCTGATCCTGCCTTTGGCCCGACCTGTCGGTTTGCAGCTCAGGCCCGAGAGGGCCCTGACCCATCCTCTGGGGCCACACGGGGCAGTGCTCCGTCCCAGGGGCTCTGGGAAAGCTGTTTCCCCCGTGACCCCGAGCCCCGTAATCAGAAGCCATCAGACCCAGCTGTCCAGCTAATCTGGATGAAGTAGGCTTCCTCCCCAGTAGAAATCAGCCGAGTTTAAAATAGAAGGGGCCGTAATCGGAAAGAAAGCCGCGGCGTGGGGCGCGTGACGCCGCGGCAGGAACATCTGCTCGGAAAACGTAAGTGCAAGTGACCTAGCCCCCGGCCGAGCGAGCCAGGAAGAGACGATTTCCGTGCTGAGTAAGCATGTCGGTGGGTCGGAGGGCAGCCGAGCGGGGCCGGCGCTTCTGGAAGCTTTAAACCTGTCGACAAGGAGACAGATGCCACCACAACAAAGATGGAGGGCGAGCCAAGGGCCCGCAACGCACGGTCCCCGCAGAAGACGAGCCGGCAGGGGCGCTCCGCGTTCTGTGCTGCGGGGACCGAGCCGTTGGCAGGCAACTATTTTTGGTTTCCAAGAGCCACTGTGACACTCCGCCTGGCACTCATGAATGTCACAGGCGTGCTTCGCCCACGGGCTCGCGAGGGCCTTAGCGTGGCATTCGCACCCGGGTGGGGGGCATCGGCCCTGGTCCTGCGGGCTCCGGGCTCCGACACACACACGGTTCCAGAAGGTTCCGCTCTCTGGCCATGCCCTCTCCGGGTGTATCCGTTCGTCTCCTGGCTCCAGCCTTTGGGGGTCTGGCCACCGGCCAAGGGAGAATTGCAATTGTTAGCTTTGTTTGCCCAAAAGGAAAGAATGTATGCTGAAATGGAAAAACAAAACAAAACACCGAAAGAGGTGGGATCGTGGCTGAGAACTTGGACTCTAAGAAAAACATGGCGTTGGGGGCCACTCCATCGTCACAAAAGGGAAGGATGGGCCCCCCCGTCTCCCAGCAAGGCCGGGTCGGTCAAAGCGGCCTTCGTAACCGGGGACCTCGTGCACCGAGGCTCACGACTGGGGCGCTGGCTGAGATTGTGGGTGAGGCTCACGGACCCCCCCAGAGCCTGCTCCCGTGTCGGAGCCGAGCCTGGGAGCCTGGAGGGAATCGGAACGCGGGAGCCGTGTGCGTGGCGCCTGCTTCCCAAGGTGGCCGCTGGCTAACAGCCCGCGCGAGCAACAGGCAGGAAGGGGACACAGATGGCCCAGGGGTGGTCACGCTGTCGGGGCAACGGCCTTCGCACATTTGCAAACACCATTAGGTCAGTCAGAAGGTGTGACGACACCAGGGCCCCTAATCCGAAGGGACGGGCCTTACGTGCTCTCGTTTAAAACCTTCCCCGCGGACGACTAATCGTTCAGCACCATTTGCGAAGACCTCCATGGGGTCTCGCTGGTCCCCTAAGTGACTTATGGGTGGTCCCTCCAAGACAAGGGCAGGGCCAGCGTCTCGAGGAGGCTGGGAGAGTTCCCAGGGCACACGGCTGGCCGCTGCGCTGCGTGGGGAGGCACAGGCACGTGACCCCTGGTGACCGTGGCCAAAGTCAGTTTTCAGGTTCTCAAGAAAGCACCCCTGAACTTCTGATGTCCTTCAGCAGGAAGGTCAGAACTCCCAGAGGGCGTGAGCCAGCGGGGCACTGACCCCGGGCGCTGGGCCACGAGGCTCAGTTCCGTCCTGTCACCCAGACCGTTGACTCAGGGTCCCCAGCCCACCCATCTCCGCTACGCACGTCTGCCTGAGGCCTGCCCGCCTGACCACACCACGTGCCCTGCACACGGGTGGTCACACCCTTCCCCAGGGCCTCCCGGGCAGGTGGCTTGTTCTGGACTGGGCACGCCTGCATTCGGCCCTGGCCTGGGGTCTTGAGTGGGGAGACAGGGGACGGGAGTGACACTCTCTGGACCCCTTCAGAAATGGGTGCCCATGTTTGGCATGCCAGACCATGCCGGTGCCGACCAGGTTCTTGCCCCGTGTGAGGCCCGACCAGGGGGTGCCATTCGAAAACCTAGTGAAAGCTTCCTCGGGAGCCCCCATCTAGGTCCTGTTGTTGCTTCGGGATCGTTCTTGTGTTGCGTGTGGGGGTCTGCCCTGCAAGACCCGATGAAGGCGTGTGAACCCCTGGGCCCTGTCTCCGTGGCCGTGGGAGCCCCGATGAGAGACGGCCCTGCGGTGGCCCAGTGCTGCTCCAAGCGGGGGGTCCCTGCCTTCTTCTGTTTGTTCTTTGCAAGGACCCCGTGCGGTGGCTGCTGTCCCCACCACCACTTCAGGGAGGACGAGGCTGAGCCTGACATTTTACTTTTCGCACTTTATCTTAAAAATACCAACTTTTGCGTTGCACTCCATAGTGTAGCCCTTGACCCCGCTGGGAAATAGCACTTGCCCCTAAACAGAAGGAAAACTGGCATTCCTGGGTGAGGTGCTGTTAGTAGGTGGCACCCCGGTGCTGCTCTGCCCACCTGGAAGTGCACACGTCGCTGCGGAAAAGCCAGGCTGAGCCCATTGGAGGGGCAGAGCGGGCACAGAGCCGACGCCGTCGTGCGGGCTTGGTGCTGACCGGCTGTGCCTGACGGCGAGTCCCAGTGAAGGGCACGTCCCCGGACGTCCATACCGTCCCTGCGTAAGTAAGGTGTCGGACACACTGTCACCTTGGCATCCCGCAGAGGGTCCCAGTTGATTGGCATGTGCTGGGGAAATGGGGCAAAGGGCATGGAGCCCCCAGAGCTGGACCCGAGCTCCCCAGCGGCGCCTGGCCGCAGGCCGGCCCGCCCTCCCGCCTCCCCTCTTCCTCTGCGACCTGCCACGGGCCTCACACCCCGGGAGGAGCCCCGGGAGCGGGCGGCGCTGCTGCAAACACGCGCGGCCTTCGCGCACGTTCCCGGTGACAGCCACCGCGCGCCTCGCGGACGGCAGAGAGGAGCGGATTTCAGGTTTCTCGCTCGGGTGGGAAACACGTGTTCTCTGTCCTGCCCAAGCCCTGTCCCCTGGGCAGTTTGCGTGCACCTCCCACTGGCCCCCGCCCCCCTTCCTGTCCCACAGCAGGACATTTAGGAAACCAGGTCCGCGCTCCTCCGGGCTTAGGCAAAGCTGCGAGGAAACGGGATGTTAGTGACGACGGGCCGACGGGGCCCGGGGCCCGGGGGGCCGTCGGGGCCGATACAGGACGCCGGCTGACCTCGGCCGGCAGGTTCGCAGAAGCACGCCCCAACGCGGCCTCCGACGCGCTTACGCTAACGTCTTGCTCGTGGTTGGTCTGAGGTTCAAGTCTGTCGCAGCCCTGCAACCTGAGGTCTCTGCTACGGCCCGTGAGCGGCAGCGGGGGGCCCGCCACGCGCGCCTCAGGGCTGTCCCCAGGAGGGCTGTGGGCTTGTCCCCGCCGGCGTGCTTTCTGGTCCCCAACAGTGAAATAGAAAGCAGCCTTTACAGTAAATCCGGGGGCCTCCGGCCGGGTACCCGCCCACGCGCTGTGCAGACGAGTGAGGGTCTGCCCAGGGGGGCGTGGTGCTCCCCGTTGTCCGGGGGTGGGACTGAGGCCCAGGCGGGACTCGGGCCCGTGTCAGCTGCGGCCCGTCCCCCTGAGTGGGGTGCGCCCGGCAGTGGGCGGCTGAGCAGCTGGAGCAGTGGGGGTGGGGGTGGGGGGGTGGGCTTCAGGGAGCCGGAGGAGCAGGTTAGCTTGGAGCAGCTCTGTGCAGGGGTGGGAGCGGCCGTGCCGACACACGCAAATCCATGCAAACGCACTTGGCCGCCCTACCTGGACAGGAGCCGTGTGGCACGGCATCCCCGGCCCTGGCTTTCTGGCAGGGGCAGGTGCCCCCCAATGAGCACGCTGGGCGCCGGGGCGGTCCACATTCCCGGGGTGCACGTGGGCCGGGCGGGCGGCGTGTGTGTGTGTGAGCGAGTGCGCGCACGTGCTCTGGGCTGGGTGAGGATGTGGGGGGCCGGCGAGGAGGTGGACCCGCGCGGCTGGGGCAGCGTGTCGACGTGCGCGTGACTTGCCACCCTGGTCTGTGACCCCCGGGAAGCCACATGGCTCCTGTCTCCCCGGATAAACTCTCCCGCGGCGTCTCCGCGGGCAGGAGGGGGCGGGCGGTTTTTCTGGGTGTCCTCCTGCTGAGCTGCCCCGGGTGGGACCCCCGCCCTGGGCGGAGGTTCCCCCTCCTCCCCACCTCACTGCTTCCCACGGAAGCGTCAGACCTCGGCTGGCGTCTGGGGCCCACGTAGGGGCCCGTCCGATCCCCGGGGACTCACCACCGTGATCATTAGACACTTCAATGTGGCTCCCCCCGGGGATATCTTAGAATCCAGGACCCACTCCAAGGCAAGGTTGCTAGAGGTACCCCCGAGACAAGGGCCACAGATAACGTGCTGCTGAGGTTCAGGGCGGGGGATGCCCGCAGTAGGGGGGACCCCAAAGGCTGCTGCTGAGGAGGCCGTGCTTGGGTCTGCTGTGGGGGACAGGAGGCTCCGGGCTCGTGGACCTCGGGCAGGAGGCGAACTCCAGCTGAGGCGGCTGCGTCGGCGGGCGCGTGGACGGGGGTCCCCGTTGGCGGGCGCGTGGAGGGGGGTCCCCGTTGGCGGGCACGTGGGGGGGTCCCCGTCGGCGGGCGCGTTGGGGGGGGGTCCGCGTCAGCAGGCGCGTGGAGGGGGTCCACCAGCAGTTCTGTCCGTGCACCCACCCATGCTGGCGCTGGTCAAGTAACGATGCATTTGACCATGTGGCTCCTGCAGGGGCCCTGACACGGCCGGAGTGGGTGAGCGAGGAGCTGGGACGCCCGTGAGTGGCCTCATGGGGAGCAGAAACAAGACATGGGGTTTGGGAGGGGGCTGGGGGGCGTTGAGGCTGGTGTGCACGAGGTCTTGCCGGCAGAGGGGACCGCTTAGTCCCAGGAGCCGTGGGACCCCCGAGGGGGTGTGCGGGCGCAAACTGTGTTACGACTGACGACTGGACTTGGGGGAGGCAAAGGGCGCAGGGGGGCAGCTGGGCTTCAGGGAGCTGCGACCCCCACAGTTTAATCACAGTCCCGCTGGCCGCCACTGTCTCTGGCCCAACAGGCTCAGGGGCCATCCAGCAGCTGCAACGGCGCCTCCTCAGACCCCGCTCCCCACTTGCCCCCACCCCCATCTTCCTTTGGGGAACACGTCCCTGGGTCCCGGCCCACACCCTCGGGGTGCTTCCTCTCCGGGGGAGATTCTGCACAACTGGGCCCAACGAGGACGCTTGAGGCCCACGGCGGCCTGTCGGGCAGGTCAGGCCCACGTTTCTGTTTGCCCTCCACTCCCCACCCCCCACCCTGTCCCCGTCCCCCACCCCCACCCTGTCCCCGTCCCCTCTCCCCGCAGGGTCGGGCGCCCCTCCCAGGGCCGGGGCTCCCCGGGGGAGCGGAAGGCTGGGCAGGACGGGATGGCTTCCCCGCGGAGCGCGCTCCCGGCCCACAAGGTGAAGAGCTCAATGGCTCTGGCCGCTGCCCAGGCCCCGGGGTCTCCCGGCTGCCAAGACCTGACCGGGAGGCGGGAGGCACTCGTCGGACCGTCCCACGGGCCCCTACGAGGGGCATGTCAGGGGCGCGCTGTTCTCCCCACGCTGAGCCGCAGGGGCACGCAGGCCCCGGGGTGGGGGGGGGCTGGCAGGGCCGACTCGCGGCGTCGTGCTGGAGGCAGTGCCACCGCGGAGACAGCACAGGCGCCTGTCCTTGTGACAGAACGAGGAGGCTCTGTCCGACAGCGCCTGACCCGCACCCGCTTGGGGCGAGGCCGAGCACGCTGGGCTTTTGTCCTGGTCCTTAAGGAGCACGTCGTCCAGTGAGACACACCGACGCCGAAACGGGCCGTGGTGGCACGCTGTCCCGGGTGGACGGGGCGCCAGGGCACGCCACCATGGGACCCTGCAGGCGGGGGTCCCTGCCGCCGGGCCGCGTCGGGTCAGGGACAGAAGCGCCGCCCCCAGCAGCACGTGTGACCTGCATTCTTCCTTTTCTATCGTGTTCTTTCACCCGGTGTCCCCTCCTTCCGACTCTGTGTGACCGTCCTCTGTCCTGAGCCCGGCCTTCCTCTCAATCGATTTGGAACCTCTGTGTCGCGGCGCCACGTGCTCCTCAGAGTCAGATCTGTCCCGGGGCCCGAAACGCTCTGTGTCATCACCGGTCCTGTGTGCGCCCTCTGGCCCCGTCCCAGCATGCCCTGCGCCTCTGCCCACCCCTCAGCCGTCCGCTGGTGCTGCCCACCCCAGGGCCTTTGCACGGCACGCTCGCCCTGTCCGGAATCCTGCTTCGCCTTCAGGTCTGTCCTCAGGGATGCCTCCTGCCCCTTTCCTCGCTGCGTGTCCCCACGGTCCCTTCTTCTCTCATCACCTGTCCCTCGACCTGAAGTCCCCTCAGGCATTTGTGTCTTTTCCTGCTCCGATGACCTCTCTGGCCCGGGTGGCAGCCCCATGAGGGCAAGGGCCTGCTCTGTCTTACTCTCCCCGGGTCCTGTGCCCTGGGACGGAGCCCGGAGCCTGTCACGATGTCGTTGGTGGACGGGGAGCTGTTGAAAGCAGCTTCCCCGACAGCTGGGGGGTGGGTGGCCTCTCTTCCCCCACTTTTCTCGGTAGATCTGCCTGGTTGGGTTTCGTCCTGATTTTCTCCCCAGTTACCTTGATTACGCATCACAGAAAAGCGTGAAGAGCCGTCCAGTGAAGATGAAGCCCTCGGAAGGCAGTTAGGGGGAGCCCGGGGCCCCAGAAGTGGCAGGCTGGCCCGCTGGTGCCTCGGTGCACGTAGAGCACGGTGACAAAGACAGCGGCAGCTGGGGTTTGGCCTTGTGGGGAGGGGTGGGCTCCGGTCCCACATCTGTGTCCTTGGAAATGGGGGCACGGCGCATCGGCTTCAGCTCAGGTGCTGAGTCGTACGGACACGAGTTCCTGGCGGTTCCGGTGAAGAGGCGCTGGTGGCAGACGCGGCCACGGCTGATGGAAGGGGACACCTGCACCCGCCCTTGACACTGCTGAGTTCGATTGCTCCTGAAGTACCTCTAGCTCTAAGTTTCAGGAGCCCTGATCCTTTGGGAATGGTGGGGGACGAGCCGGTGACCCGGAGCGAAGGGGCAAATTCTCTTACATTGAGGTTTCGTCTTCAGAGCCTGCCCCTGAGAGATGGGCTAGGAAACCCCTCCTGAAGGGTGTGAAGTGATGGGCGACCTGCAGGATGTCTGTGTAAGGTGTGTGTTTTCCCTGGTGCTCAGCCAAAGACCCTGAAATGCCCAGCACTTAGAAACACATCCCTGTGTTGTGGGACAAGTGACACGGGTCAGCCTGGCTCTTCCCCGGGTGCAGATGGGATTCTGAACTCTGCCTTCAGAGGGAAATTGGGCGGCTTACAACTTGAGCTCCGTTTCCTTCTACAAAGGCCGGGGTGGGGGCTCACAGCAGAGCACAGCCAGGGGGTGAGACAGTGGGAAACAAAGCAGAAAGCGACATCAGAGGCCACCAAGAGGGAAAGAAGTTGCATCTCTGAGAAGGGCCGGGGGCGGGAGGCGTGGGGGAGGGCTCAGCGGGACTTGGATTTGAGGAGCAGTCATCATTTGGTGTCACAAGGACGAAAGGATTCTTGGCTCGAAGAAGCGGCTGGCAGAGGCTAATACACGGATCCGTGTCTTAATCTGTTTATTGAAATGCTGGAGCTGCGTTGCTGTAAATCCACTCGCCAGGCGCTGATTAGCCGCCTCGCAGGGGTGGGTGCGGGGAGGGCGTGTGGCCCCAGCCCCGCCGTTTTGTTTCCCATCTGGACCTGTGGACTCTTCCCCTTAAAAAACAAACACAAACTCCTGACACAAGAAACTTTTGAGAGAGAGAATGTGTGTGCCGGGGGGAGCCAGGTTGTCTCGCTGCAGCTGAAATGTGAGGCTTTTTCTTTCTGGCCTGGAAGATCCATCTCTACAAAAACAGCGGGTGATGCCGACAATCCCCCCGGGGTTGAGAACGATTTCATTTTTACCTCCTGTGATGGAAAGCCTGGTAGCCCAGTGCCTAGGAGCCCCCGCTCGTCTTCCTGGACCGGGGCACCGTCTGCAGCGAGGCCTGAGGCCCGCCTTGCCCGTGCTTCTGGCCTGTCACTCAGGCCTTTGCTGGGTGTGTGACTGCGAGGTGCAGGTGGGACAGTGGTGTGGGCCCAGGCCAGGGGCCCAGCCTGGGCCAGGGTCACTGCCTGGGCCAGGGGCCCAGCCTGGGCCAGGGTCACTGCCTGGGCCACGGTCCCAGCCCAGGGCCAGGCGGAGCCAGCCTGATGCAACCATCTCCATCAGCGCCACGGAAAGGGGCACTTTCTTCCCAAACAGCCTCTGCTGCTCAGGGAGAAGGGTTGAGTAGAGGGACGTCACCTTGGCGGACTTCTGCCCTCCACTCCCCTGGTTAGGGCCATGGGCACCTCACCAGCCCTTCCCAGAGGGGCAGGGCCAGAGAGCTTCCCCCAACCCCCCAAACCCAGCCCATCCCCGGAGTCAGGAGAATCCGAAGGACTGACTCAGGACGTGGTTTCTTTTGGAATTCTTTTAGGTTTACAGCAAAGTTGCAAAGTTAGCACCGAGAGCCCCATAGCCCCCCAGGTGAGCCTCGGCACCATCTGGACGGGACTGTCACCGAACTCAGCTCTATTTGGGTTTCAACGGCGTCCCTTGGGGTGTTGTCTTTGTGCTCAAGGATCCAAGTCAGGGCCGGACAGTATCTTTAATAAAAAAGGAGCCTAATGCCCGGGGAGCTATTTTAATGGCTATAATGAAGGTACACGGTGACCACGCCCCCCACGATTACCGCTCGGGGCCAACAGGGAGGCAGGCGAGCCCCTTGGGAGAGCCGCTTGTAAACGTCCGAGAGGCTGGCAGCTTGGGGGCACGGAATAGGCCACGCTGTGCGCAGCCCGGCCCTTCACAGTCCCCCCCAGGGAAGTGCATTTGTTGTCGGCACCCCCGCCAAGCCAGAGCCAGCCGCGTCGGGACGGGGACTTGGCCTACCCCGCAGCGCCTCCCTCCCCAGCGGAAGGAAGGAAGGAGGTGGAGGGGACTCGCGGTGGAAACGAAGTTTCCATTTCAATGATTCTGCTGACCCCTGACCCCCATTACCGTGGATAATCAGGCGCTGGCTGCACCACGTTTTACATGAAAACATCGTGTAGGGGCTCTGAGGACGTGCAGACGGAAAGTCGGGTGGGGCACCCGTGCGGTCGCACTTCGGAGCGGTGGGGGGGGGGACCCTTTTCTGTCTGCACACAGTGAGAGCACATCAGGGACCCCACAGGTACCAGCTCATTGCTCATCACGCGTGGATTGTGGTTGCACCCCTCTTTTGAGAATAAGGGGAGCATGAGGGGGAGGTTTGATTAGAGGCCCAGGTGGGGCACCCCGGAGGTTTGCCAGGTTCCGCTGCCCCGCCTGGTTTGAGGGTTTGTTCGGTCTCTCTGCGGGGACTGGGCTTGCTCAGGGAGGGAGGGATTTGATCCGCGTGTCCCTGGGCCGAGGGCTGATTCTGTGCCCAGCACCGAGCCCCCGGGGGGTGGGATGTGTGCAAGGGACAGTCATCATGATACACGGGACAGGTAGCCCGGGAAGGGGTGCACACGCAGGACAAGGGACGGGCTGTGAGGGTCCATCTCGGACAGGGCCCTGCGGAGGGCCGGAGGGCCGCCCTGACTGGTCTCGGTACTTCACCACTCGGTCCCACGGCGTGTACGGGAGCGTCGGGACGAAGGAACGAGCACGCACATCCCGCTGCTCTCATTCGGGTATTTCACACATCCTCTTGGGGCCGTGACACTGTGCTGGGCTCAGCTCAGGGCTTTGAAGGGGGCCCCTGGAGGTGGGCAAGGAAGAAAGGCAGGCAGGTGACAAGTCACTATTGATGTGACTCATCTGAGGCACCCAGCAGAGCCGCTCAGTGCCCTGCGTGCTGGGGAGTCTGCCGGTCCTGGGGCCCAGGTCTCCCGCTCAGACCCGAGCAAGCCCTGGGCTGGCCGGGTGGCTGCAAGACAGGGCCAGCTGCAGCCAGCCCCCTGTCCGTGGCTTTCTGCCACTTGACTGCACACTTGGGGACTCCGGAAGGTCCCGCAGACTTTCCCTAGGCCCTGGCTTTCTCTGCAGGGTTGTTGGGGCGACAGGGCGTCCTGCGGCCTCACCCCTGGGCCCCGTTACTCCTCTCCCCGGGTCTCACTTGGGCATACAGAACATCTGACGTCTTCGACTGCTTTCGCTGCCTCATCTTCGAGATGCCTTTGCTTCCAAGAAGAGTCCTCGCAGGCTGTACCTTTGCGAAATGAGCCTTGATGTTGGCCAGGGAGCGGGGATACCGCGTCCGTTTGTTTCCTTGGGAATAGGACGCCCGAGCAAGCGCGCTCGCCACGCTCTGCGAATGACTTTCCTCTCTCCCTGGTGTCCATCGCCACACGCTTTGCTCCTCGGTTATCTGCCGCCCGCCCTGGGGAGCGGAATGACGTCACGGTGCTAAGAAACATCGGAAGGGAGCCATCCATTTGTCACCCTGAGATGTTACTCACACGCAGTAACATTCATCTTTCCAACGTGTGCCCAGGGAGTGGTTTTCAGTGCAGTCACAAAGACGTGCGGTCTCCGCCGTCATCTAGTTCCAGAACATTTCCGACCCCCCGCCCCCAAACAAGCTCCCATCGGCACCCACTGCCCTCCCTACCCCCGAGCCCGGGTGACCACGAACCCACTTTCTGTCCCTACTGATTTGCTGCTCCTGGCATCTCACGTAAGTGGCCTCAGACGACACGTGGCCTCCGCTTGGCATCGGGTCTCAAGGTTCCTGCACGCTGTGGCGTGCGCCAGCCCGTCCCTGCTTCTCACGACCTCGTGACAGTCCGCTGTAGGAATACGCCACGTTTTCTTTATCCGTTCACCTGGTGACACGTGTATGTGTAGTCGACGCCAAGGGCGTATTTTTTAAAGCAGGTCTTGGACAGGCAACGTTTTCATTAATTGATGTTAATGAGGTGCGTTCAGACGGCACCTTGGGAGAAAACAAGGCAAGTCCAGGTCTGTTTAGGATGCAGGGACAGTGCGTGTCCGAGGGCTTCCTGGTCTCCTGCTCCCCCTTTCCGCCCCGGCCTCTCCTCCTCCTCAGGTCCTGCCCTGCCGGCAAGCTCCCGGGGCCTCTCCCCGCGGCAGGGCCGGGCCCGTCTCCTGAGCATGAGGGTTGGGGTGTCTTGCTGGCCCGCACAGCCCGGATTCCAGTGCCTTCCTTTCCTGCCCCATGTCCACGGCTGCCCCCGGCCCTCTCCCTGCCAGGGGCCGTGGGGCACTCAGGTCTGCAGATGTCGTGCACCTTCAGGCCACCCTAGCTTACGTCTTGCCGCTGCTTCTGCCCCCCCAAACTCACGCATCCTGCAATGCCCAGCGCATCCGTCACTTCCCCCACGAAGGTCCCCCAAACCCGCTTCCCCTGGGCTTCCATAATGCCGTGTTCCTATGTCTCGTGGCCGGGGGTGGCTCTTAGAATATTTAACAGCAGGAGAAGCTCAAGGAGCAATAAACCAGAAGGGGCGCTGGTGTCAGTGCCTGGCAGGCACTCAGTCCTGAGGCTCTGGGGGTCCCTGGGGAGGGGAAGGGGACACTGGGGGTGAACTGTGCTTCACATGCCAGCGAGTCGAGGCACGCCCACGTGGGCGAGCGTGTGGCAGCGGCTCTGCGCCTGCCTGTTGCCCGTTCTCAGTTGCACATCCCCAGTGGCCTCTTGCACACGCAGTGGCTTGCACAGCCAGTGAGGTGCCTGCTCACTGATGTGGGGGGACGCGGAGGGGAGCCATGCAATCTGCATAATTGGGTTCTTTCAAAGTCCAGCTCGCTGGGCCAGGTGAAGTCCCTGCCACCCCCAAAGCCAACCAGCTACCACGAGGTCAGACAGGTGACCAGCTGTGTGTGACCCATGCAAAGTGGGGTGTGGGAGCCTCCCGGTCCCTGGTGAAAAATGGCACATTTCAGAGCGTCGGGCAGTCGGCCCAGAGGCGCCAACGCACCGCCCCTGTGCACCCCCGTGCGTCTGGCGCCCCGTCTCACTCCAAACGCGTAGCTCTGATTCTGATTTGGAGACCCGTTTCGCCTCCCAGCCTCTACCACTTAGAATAATTGTATCTTTCCCCCTCCATCACTCCTTCCAAAGTCGGAGGGAGCAGGGCCGGAACCCGGATGGGGAGAGGGAGGCACTCACTGTGGGTGCAGAATTTAAGGGGCACCCAAAACTCAGTCTTCAAGATAATATTTCAGTGCAATATCTTAAAAATAGAAATCAAGGCAAGTGGTTCCATATTGAACCAAATGTCAAAACTGGACAGAGACAGCATCACAGAGGTCCTTGTGACCGCGCCCCCTCCCCTCCCCCATCGCCTGCAACGGAGAGCAACGCCACGTCTGGGCCCCGAGGAACCTCCAGGCTTACACGGGGAGCTCTGCAGACACCCCTTCCAACCGTGACCAGGAAGGCGACTGTCACGAGCCTCCCCCCAGCTGCGACGCACTGGCTGCACCCCAGCCGCAGCAGGAGCCCCGTGCCTACTGCACCCCGGCCGCAGCAGCAGCCCCGTGCTTGCTGCAGCCATGAGCTGCAGCCCGAGCTTGTTTCCCTGTCTGCATCTGTGGCTTCCTGTTTTCGAACGGTTGCTACCGTGACATTAAGAATTAGGCACAGACCCTAATTTACTTCCTACTTCTGAGCTAGTTCAAGTTTCACGCCTGTGGAGTCTCCTTCCAGGGGCCGACGATGGTGCACGTCTCACGGAATTGACTCAAAGGCCAAGACCTGGTCGTGGGGCTGGCGGGGGGAGTGCGGCATCCTCTCTGACTGTACTTTCCGAGGTTCAGGTCTGACTGTACTTTCCGAGGTTCAGGGAGCTGGTCTCTGCCCTCTGAGCAGCTGCCTGCAGGGCAGGGACTGCTGAGGGCGCCCGAGACACCTGCTCTGCCCAGAGGGTCGCCAACGCCGCACACAGGTGGGTGGGAGCAGGCCCCGCCCCAGCCCCGCCCCCGGTGGCCAGTCCACCTACCTGTCCTGACCTTGCCCTGTCTCCTGTTTCAGGCCAGGCCATTGTGTTTCAGTGGCAGGACCAGTGGCTAAAAATGCAACCCCCTTCGTAAAGGCGAGACAGGCATGTGGAAGTTCCAGGTCGAAAACAAACTCTCCTTCACCCCCGTTCCTAACGGTATCTTTACCCCCAAGCGCGCAGTTACTGGGTAAAATTGGGTCTGACCCAGTTCAGTAATTCTCTTGCGTGCTTAACACCACCGTTGTTTTTGTCAAAATATTTACTGCAATTCCTGATGGCCGTCAGAAAGCAGGTCCGCCATCCCCGGGGCGTAAACCCCAGACCGAGCTGCGGGAGAACCTAGCGCGGAGTCTCCCTGGCCGTGGCCGACCTCACTGAACGGACGGTGGGGTTTCTCGGAAACGCCGGTCACGTTAGCCCGCGAGTTTGGGGAACAAAGCGCACAGTAGAACTCAATATCAGGGCGTTGGACAGAGACCATGTTACTGCTCCGCCACCCACGGGCCGCATTTTTCAATGAGATTTACAAGGGACCGGGGACCCCAGGCTCATGGATTTGTCCACTGTTTGGTTTCCCAGCGTCCAAAATAGCCAGGAGATGGAGGGCCTGTCCAATGGGCCGCGGGGCCCACGCTCCGGGAGGTAAGGCCCTTCTCTGCTCCCGTAGCAGATCTTTCCGTAAGAACGAAACCAGAGATGTTATCTGCTGAAATGCAACACGGGACAGGATGCAACTCAGAAAAACGATAACATCCGCTGGCCGGGAAAAGCCGACTAAATGTCAGGGCCAGTTTAAAATAATGTGCCTCGTACCGCCCTGTCCCAGCGCCTCACGAAAGCTCAGTCACTTAGGGCCGCAAGGCTGGTGCGAATTAGAGCAAGTGCTGAGCTGCTGCTGCAAGCCTGGGGCTGCGGGAAGGCTCTGAGAAAGCCGACGGATGAAGGGTGCATTCAGCTGGGAAGTTGGGGGCGGGGGTGGTCAGACAGGAGGCGTTCTACATGGGCAGGGTCACCCCCAAAGGACCTAAGTGAGGACGGAGCTGCCCTGGAATGGTCACGTCCAGAAATTTCTGTAGAGCCCAGTTGGGGGAGGGGCCTAGAAAACCTTTTGTACTTTGGCTTGCAACACGTGAGAGGTCTTGGCAGGTCTTCGTCGCTTTGGTTGTAGTTTCATTAAGATGGCTTTGTGTCATCACGGTGCTGTGGCTTTTCCTTACACGGTAGGGACGTAAAATGTCATCCGCGTATAAAGGTACCTGAGGAAAAGTGGGGTGATGCAAAGGAAACTAAGTCGAGGGGCAGGATGCACGTGGAGCCGCCGTCCCTCCCAGGGTAGCCTCGTGGGGCCACCGTTTAGGTACACGGTGCCGTGTCACATAACGTCGGCTCACACGCGGGGAGGGTCGTTCCAGTTTTCCTTCTCTCTGTGTCGATTTGTGTACTGTTTTCACAAAATCAGCCTTTTTAACGTTTGTCTCGAGACCACTGTGGATCCACCTGCGGGCGTAAGCAATAACCTGGAGCGAGCCCAGTCGTAACAGCTTGCAAATCCCAACCAGCAGGACGGGTACTGATGTGGATCCGGTCCAGCTACAGGCAGGTCTCGTCACCACGGGGGATCCCCGAGGCCACATCCTCCTCTCTCCTCTCTGGTCTGTGGCCTCCGGGGCGTTTCCCCCGGGCCCGGTGGCACAGTTCCCCGCCGTGCGCGGCCGCGGCACGTTCTGCGGTGTGGACGGCAGCTGGCCGACGACGGCCCAGCGCTGGCCCCAGGTGGCGTTGGGCTGTTGTGAATCGGGCTGCTCAGAACGGGGGTCCCGGCTTCCGTGAGGGGGCGAAGCCGGGATGCGTGTGTGATGTTTGAAAGGAGACTGCCCAGCTCTTTTCTAGGACGGCCGTGCCACTTCGCATGCGTCCCTGCCACTGCACACCGGCCCCTGCATGTGGCGGTGTCACAGTGTTCCTGTCTGCCCCTCGGAGAGCTGTGCGTGGCAGTTCGCGTGTCTCCGATGGCTGGCCGTGCAGGCCGTCTTTCCGTCTGTCCACCTTCCTTGGCGCATTTTCTAGTGGGATTGTGGTTAAATTTCTTTTTTCCTTTGAATGTTAAGTTTTCATGGTTCTGCATATATTCTAGTTAGGAGCCTTTGGTCAGGTACGTGGTTTGCAAATTCCTTCTCCAGGTGGGTCTCTGGTGTTCATGCCCCCTCCCACAGAGCCCAGGCTCCCACGGAGCGAGTGTTTTTAATGTTCATGAGGCCCCGTTGGTCAGTTGTCCCCTTTCCTGTTTCCCAGATCCGAAAGCATTTCCCCCGAGGGCCTGAGAGGTTTCCATTTTACATTGAAGCCTGTTTTACATTTTGAGTTAATTTTTTTATAAGTAAGTTGTGAGGTTTACGTTGAGAATCACCCTCTTTTGCCCGTAACTGTCGATTACTTCAGCACTATTTGCTGCAAATAGATTGCTTTCGGGCCTTGTTAACAATCAGTTGGGCATATCTGTGTGGGTCTATTTCTGGTTTTGTTTTGTTTTTTAATTCTGTTCTATTGATGTGTTTATTCCTCTGCATAACCCGGTATTGATTGATATACTAAGTCTTTAAATCAGGTAGACTGACTCTCCCCATAGTTTTATCCTTTTGTGAAATCGAGCTGCTCTCGTTTCCGTATTTTCCTACATACATTTCGGAGTAATCCTGTCCGTGCCGGCAAAAATCCTCACAAGCCCCGTGCAGCTGCACGGAGAACGCAGTAAATCGAGAATCTCTGCTAAGCACGGCCCGTCCTTGGGGTTATTTTCCGGCCTTGTTGGTGTAACACCCCCCAACTCCATCCCCACACGCGCTCCCCGCTTGCTCCTGGTGCACACCAGCAGGGCCGCCCAGGTCTTTGGCGTGGAAGCTATTTCCCCCTCGGTCAGAGTGTGCACCTGCTCCCCCGATGGGCTGGGACTTGGCTCGAGTTGTGGCCTTTTGGACACGGGGTGGTGCATGCTGACAAGGATGAACAGCCCCCTTGGGGGCATCATGTCACAGGGTTTTTGCTCTGAGGGACAGTGGAGGTAAAGTGACGGCCACCGGTAAGACGGGCTCTGGGTGACTTGGGGGTCGACCTCGTCCGTGTCTCCAGGTCCAGTCCGAGGTCGGCACTCCAAGTTGCGGGATCTCACGCTTACCCGACGAAGGCTCTGGTTTCGCATGAGAAACTGGGCGGACGGTGGGTTTGGGGGCTGTTGGATTTGGTGTCGAGTCTCCGGCAGCGTCAGCCTGTGAGGAACGGGCACCTCCCCTGGTGCTGCTGAAAGCCGGGGGCCCCCAGACCATGACCTGAGGCGGAGCCCACAGACCTCAGCTTGTGCTTTCCTCTCTGTAAGCGCTCACGGGCGCCAACAATAATCCATGTCACGCCACAGCCATCACCGTCATCGTCACTGCCAAGTGGCAAGAGTGGAAGTCCCGTGAGCTCCCAAGGCACGTGCTCCCATTGGCACTTTATTACAATCAACCACAGGCGAGAGCGTGATTAATGGTGATGCCGCCGCCTGTCACGGGCTCCCAGCACCACAGTTCTCGTTGGCAAGGACCTCAGCATTGCACTCAAGTCCAAGGGTGTGATCCCGTCAACCCCAGGTCCCGCCTTGAGGGATCTAGCTCTCGGGACCACTGCCAAGACCCGTTCTGTGGTCACCTGCATATAACCAGGTAGGAAGCACACGGTAAGTGAGGCTGAAGTCACCACAACACACAAAGCAGCTCTGTGCGGCACCCCAGGATCGAGGAGAGTAGCTGAGGAGGGGCCACCCAGGGGCTCAGATCTCCCTGGAGACCTTGCGGTCGGGCCACCGAGCAGCAGAGAAGTTGGCTCGTTTGCCAGACTGGCGCTTGTCTGACACCACTGAGCAAGCAACAGCAGCGCTGTGAGGGGCGGGCAGGAAGCAGGTGACGGACAACAGGAAACGGGGCGGGGGCGTGGCGCTCCCGGGCGTGTGGAAGGAAGTGGAGCTTGCAGAGGGAGCTGGCGGCTTGTGCTCGGGCTGCACGGGGCCCTCGTTGCCCTGCAGGAGGCTGCAGACACCTCCCCTCTGGTCTGAGGCCGTGCGGCTGCAGGGGGAGCGCGGCTGTGGCCTGGAGCAGGCAGCTCAGATGGGTTACGTGGCTACTCCATCACGGTCTGCTGCTGTCCCGAGCTGCTAGTTGGAGTGAAATGTAGAAACTTTACCCCCCCCATACCGTTCCCCATTTACAGTCTCTTAAATATTTCTCCTGATACCTGTGCAACCATATTAGACACTGTTGTTTTGTCTCAACCATCCAACGGTTATTTAGAAAACTCCAAAAGAAATACTATATTTACCTATATTTTTACTTTTTCCACTGTTCTATCTTCTTCTCAATGTTCCAAGTGTCCTCCTTCCATTATTTTCTTTCTGTTTAGAGCAGCGGTTCTCACTCTGTGGGTCACATCCCCTTTGGGGGTCGAATGACCCTTTCACAGGGGTCGCCTAAGACCATCGGAAAACACGTTATCAGATAGTTACATGACGATTCACAACAGGAGCAACATTGCAGTTAGGAAGTAGCAACGAGAATAATGTTATGGGGGTCACCACAGCATGAGGAGCTGTATTAGAGGGTCATAGCATTAGGAGGGTTGAGAACCACTGTTCTAGAGAAATCCCTTTAGCCATCCCTTTAGGGTAGGTTTGCTGGTGACACATTCTCTTTGTTTTTCATTACTTGAGAAACAAAATTTGGATTCCTCCTTCATTCTTTTTCTTTTGGATATAGAATTTGGGGTTGACACTTCTTTTCTTTCATTCCTTGAACAATGTTTTGTCACTTCCTCTAGCCTCCAAGTTTCTGATGAGAAACCTGTTGTCATTAGAGTTTGTGTTCTATTGGGAAGGAGTCATCTCTTTCTCACTGTCTCCAAGAATCTCGTTTCAGTGTTTACAGTTCCGAAGTTTGGGTCAGATGTATTTTGGTGAGGATTTCTTTGAGTTTATCCTGTTGGGGGTTCACTGGCTTCCTGAATCCATACGTTCATCTCTTTTGCCAAATGGAAGTTTTACATATTTTTTCCTTTTTTGAATTTTTATTTTTAAATTACATTTTACATACAATGTTACTATCAGTCATATAGTTTTTACTGCTCCAGCCCAGTTCTTTTCTCTCTGTTGGTGGCGCTGATGACGTGATTGTTACAACTTTTGTTAGTCCCATGGATCTCTGAGTCTCTGTTTATTTTTTCAGCCTATTTTCTCTAAGCCGTGCAGATTGGGAAACTTCTATTGTCCTGCCTTCAAATTCTCTGATCTTTTTTTTTTTTTTTGGTTTGTTTTTGTTCCTGGCATTCTGATGTTAAGCCCATGCATTGAGTTTTTAAAATGTTGGTTATAATATTTTTCATTAAAAATTTTTTCATTTAAAAATTTTCCCTTGGTTGTTTTTTTATTTTCTCTTTCTTTGCTGAGGCTTCCTGTTTTTTTTATTTGTTTCAAGCATGTTTGTAAGTGTCCACTGAATCACTTGTATGATGACGGCTCTAAAATCTTTGTTGGATAATTCCAACATCTCTTGCATCTTGTCTCGGCTTTTTTAAATTCAGTTTGAGCCCTTCCTGGCTCTTGGTATAACTGAGTTTTGATTAAACTTGGACATTTTGGGTACTCTATTATAAGAGTCTAGATTGATGCCACCTGCTTTAGCGGGCTTTCTCTGATACAGTTCAGCAGGGGAAGAGGGTGGATGGAAGAGATAGGATAACTTGTGACTTCCATTGACAGCATGGGTGAGGGTGGTTTCATTGCTGTTAGGTGGCAGTGAATGCCCTGACTCTCTGCCCACGCCTCCTGAGACACCACCCCGCAGGGAGGGAAGTGGATAAGCAAACTATGCTATACCCACATGCCGGAATACTACTCAGCAATAAAAAGGAGTGAACTACTGGAATACACAGTGACTTGGATGGGTCTCAGAGGCATTATGCTAAGTGAAAAAAGCTAGATTGGGAATGCGACACAGGCTACGACTCCATTTATATGACGTTCTAGAAAAGGCAAAACTGCAGGGACAGAAATAGATCTGTGGTTGCCAGGGGTTGTGGGTAGAGGAAGGGGACGACCCAAAGAGGTAGGAGAGATGTGGGGGAGGCATTCTTCTACATCTCAATGCTGCTGGTAGTTACACAACTGTGTCTGCTTATCAAAGTTCTTACAACTGTACACTAAGAAAGGGTGACCAGTACTATATGGAAATTGTTCCTTAACTTAAAAAATAACAATGCAACTCAGTGTAAGATGGCGTCGCTGCAAGATGGAGAAGTTTGAGGAGTGTGATCTCTTGTCAACTCTTGTAGCCAAAATATCCTCTTTGCTGGTCCTAATTAATGTATGTCAGCTGTCATTGAAACATAAATGAAAAAATAAAAACCCCCAAGCCCTCTCCGCCCCCCTGCCTTTTATGAGTAAAACCCACAGGCGTCTCGTAATGCAGCCTGTGCGTGACGCTTAGTGTACGCCCTGTGCGCCTTTACGACGACGGCCCAGCCACGAGCTGCACTTCCAAAGTGGGCAGTGGAATATGGGATGGTGGTGTAGTTGTCTGGATCCCGTCAGGGTTTGGGGCCTTTTGTCCTCCCATGCTTTGAATTCAGCTTCGCATCTGTTTGCTATTTTCCTGCCTGATTAATGTAATTATATAAAACAATAGCTATCACCAATACAATATTCCGAATTAGGCGGTTCACATCATACACAAACAGAGCTGTTTGTGTCCTGCCAGGCGAGTGTGGATTGCGGCATTAGGTACCACTTTATTTTATGTGTCCTAAGCTGCAAGGGGTCATGGTAAGCTTCCAGCGTGGCCAGGCCCGTCACGGGGAGAGCTGCTCTTGGGGTGCAAAGGTTACTCAGAGCTGCGTTCTGTGGAGAAAGGGTGGTGGCTCTGGGTGGCTGTGTTCACCTTTGTGTCAGCCCTGCCTTCCAGCCGGCGATAAAGCTGTGAGCTGTGTTCTCGCCACCTGCCGTAGAGGCGCGCGTGGGCACAGCGGTAGTAAAGACAGGCCTCTTACTTGTCGTGTAAGAACGGGGCGTCTCTGTCTACACTTTCAGGCATTTTCCTGCCCTGTCTTGCCATTGAGGAAACAAAAGGCCCAGGGAAATAGCAGATTGTCCCAGAAAGAATCACAGAATACCTTTGGGCAGCTGACATCCGGGAGCCACTTCCTTTACGTGGAGTGCGTTATGCCTCAAGCACACCAGGCCCGTTCCTGGCCGCTCCCGCCGCCCAAACCCTCTTCCCTGGGCACCACCTGGCTCGCTCGTCACCCACCTGCCGTCACTGTGCAGACAGCACCTCTCAGTGAGGCTCACCTGCCCCGTCCCAGGGAAAGCAGCGACCCCCCGGGCCCCCTCCCCGCTGCCTGCACCGCACTCCTTGCTTCCCACGCTGCTTTCTGATACGTCACGTGACTGATTTGCAAAGAGTTTCTTGTCTGCTTCCTACCCAGGACGTTAAGTATAATGTGAGCTCTGTTGTGACACACACCAGGTGTTCCCCAAACATTTCCCTGGGTGATAAGATCAGTTTTCAACAGGTAGAAACGAAACTAGCATGGCCATACGCTCCATTTAACGTCATAATTCTTTCTACCCCTTTTTGTTGGAAATATTTTACTAAATAAATCGGCTGCTTGTTAACCTGAGTGTCTCCATCACTCTCACGAGCCCCTGGCTGGGGAGAGGCATCGAGGCCGAAGACACGGTTCACGCTAGGCCGAGGGGTCGGCGCTCTGCTGCCAGCTGTCTCTGCCAATAGTGACCTGTGGCCTCTCCCCAGCGGCTCAGCTTGCATTCCAGAAATCACTTTTGGCCTAAAATGGGCGCCAGAAAGTACACAAGCATTTGAGCTGGTTTCTCCAGGAGACGAAGGACGGTAATCTTGCTGTATGTTAAAATGCAGATATATAGGCCATCCAGGCCCATCAAAGAAATGGGTGAGAAAACAGGGTCAAGACGGGCAGACACAGGCCAGCCACGTGGACACCAGGTGCGGCTGAGAGGGTGACCAGGGGTTGCAAACGGGAAGCTGAAGACACTCAGGTCTGAGGCACGTGGAGGCCTCGTGATATTTGAGGCCATTTCCCCGGGGCAAGTGGGTCACAGCCGTGAGGGATGTGGTTAGGCGAAAGTCACCACTGGTCACAGTCACCCTTCTCTGGTCAGGCACCAGGCCAAAGTGACGTCATTCCTTCAGGCAGCTCTTGTTATCTAAGAAACAACCCCCAAACCCAGGGCTTTCCAAGGGCAGCCCCTCACTTAGCTTAGGCTTCTGGGGGTCACTGGTTTCGACTGGGCTCAGCTGAGTGGTTTTTCTTATCTTGGCCGGACTTACGCACGTGCCTGTGGACAGTCCCCTCCCTGGGACCACATCAGTGCCTTTGGGACAGGTCGCCGTGTGCGTCAGGAGGCCCGACACAGGTAGGGTGCTGAGGCGCCCCAAGGGCCGGAGGGGCCGGACCCTGGCATCCGGCTCCTCCCTCCAAACCTCTGGAACCCACTGGCCATCTGCAGGGAAGCCAGGGACTTGGTGTACAGGAGTCCGGCAGGCGCAGGGGTCGCGCTTCTGCCGCCATGCTTCTGTCGGTCGGCCCCCCACCCCGGCTCCGTTGTCTCCCTTTGTCAGAGGTGGGCCCCTGACGGTGCGTCTAGCTGAGCAGGTGGTCTTCCCTGACACCTGCCTTCCGGACCCTGTCCCTCAGTGTCCCCGTCAGTCCCCTGCGGGTGGTACGATCTGCCACCTCGTTGATCCGGAGAAGAGCCCGTCCCTGGGAAGGGACTTGCGGGCGGGGTCAGCGGCTGCTCTCCGGGCGGCGGCGGCTATCGTGGCAGAACCGGCTGCCGAGAGCAAGCAAAACGATGACCCTGACCGGCGTGTCCCCACCGCAGTGCTCGCCTCACGTCTGTCTTGAGGCCCCTTCCTCCCGCCCCGAGGCAGCCAGTTCCGGGCTTCTTTGCTGTCTCCCCTGAGGTTGGGCTGACGGTGGGGCTTGGTCCTCAGCCCCCCAAGCAGGCCCCCCGCTGAGGTACCCTTGAGTACATCGTCCTCTGGCCCGTTTCCTTGGTCACCCCGGGCCCCTCTTGGGTGCTCTGGAATCTTCCCTTCCCTCCTGACCATCCTCCACCCGACCTGGGAAATCACAGCCCGAGGACCGGGAAAACGGGTGCGTCCCCAGATTTCTTTGGGGTCCAGGCTTTAGGCTCCAGCGGTCTGCTCTGTTTCTGCCGCATCAGCCCATCCACCTCCCTCACACTGTCCCCCTGGAGCACCTTGCTGTCCCTGGTGGCTTTCTGGGGCCACTCGGCTGGCGGGACCTGCCAGCATGTCGGTGCTCCCGGGGGTGGCCCTCGATGCTTGCTAGCAACCCAGCCCGGGTCTCCTGGCGTCCCCAGACCCAGCGGCTGCAGCTGCCGGCAGACTTTCCAAGAAGAGGCTGTGTCCTTTGTCCCCTCGTAAGGACACATCCTTTGCTTGGGAGCCCAACCTGAGCAGCGCCCGCCCCCAGAGGCGAAGGCTGGATCCCGCTGCGCTGGCCGACGGCGGGGGAGGCGGGGGGCAGGGGGAGCCGCCGCGGCGCGGGGTCCCCCTGCACGGGTCACGACCTTGTGGCGCGTGGTCAGAAAGCCCAGGGGGTCCGGCGGGACGCGTGTCCCTTGCTTAGCGCGTGCCCAGCTGCCCCTCCTGGCTGACAGGTGACCACGGATGTTCCCACCTCGGGGCAGAGAGCCAGGCCCGACTCTGAGGGTGACCCAGTGCTGTCCGTGCTGGTGAGGGGCCACGTCCCATCCAGGACTGTCCGGCCCGTTGGGATTTCGGGTGAACGATGGGTCACGTTTTTGCTAAGAGTGTGACACGTGGACGGGCCCTAAAGAACTGTCCGTTGTTTCTGCGAAGTTTAAATTGCGTCTGGAGTCCTGCCATTCCCTCTATGGGATTCTGGAAGCTTCCCATCAGCCCAGTGTTCTTATTACCTCACCAACAGCGGGGTCAGACTACGGGGGGAGGGGCCAGTGCAGAGTGGGCGGGGCCCCGGGCAGCTGCTCCGCCCACCTGACAGATCCTGCTGCTGAGCCCCCGTAAGGAAGGGGACTCGCCCCGAGCACAGGATCGTCGTAGGCTCTGGGGACCTTGCTGACTGTCTCCTCTGCACAGGGCACCGTGTTGGGTGTCAGAGGGTGACAGGGACAAGCCTGTCAGGGGCCCGTGTAGAGGGCAAGAGTCAAGAGCTCCCTTTGAAGATGCTGAGTAAGAGAGGATTCACACAGACCTGGAACCAAGTCCCTGCGGCTCCGAGCCTCAGTTTCCCTTTCTTCCCACGAGGATAAGAGTACTTTTCTTGTCGGGCTTCCGAGGGGTGACGCGTCGCCTCTGGGCGCGAGCTGTGTGACGAGCAGACGGGCCCGTGGTGAAGTTCGGTTCTGTCCGCAGGTCGCCCGGCGTCCTGGCCCGTCCGGATGATGTGGGATGGAGGTGCCGGAACCCACCCGCCGTGCCTCACCTGCCGGCGACCAGCCAGCTCCCACTCCTGGGCCGCCGGGGGCCCCCGGCGGGCAGGCCTTGCCTCGCCTGGCCCTGGGCCCGGTCATCCTGCCGCTGCTGGAGCAGGGCCTGGCCCCCACCGTGTTCCTGAAGGCCCTGCCCGTCCCCCTGTACCACACAGTGCCTCCTGGGGGCCTCCAGCCACGCGCGCCCCTGGTGACGGGCAGCCTGGACGGGGGCGGCGTGCCCCTCCTGCTCAGCCCCCTGCTGCAACCCGAAGGGCCCGGCCCCCCCCAGGCCGGGAAGCCATCGGCCCCCCAGCTCACTGTGAACATCGTGGGCGCCCTGCCCGTCCTGTCGCCGGGCCTGGGGCCCATGCTGGGCAGCCTGGGGAAGGCGCGCAGCGCAGGCAAGTACCTGTGCCCGCACTGCAGCCGCGACTGCCTGAAGCCCAGCGTCCTGGAGAAGCACGTCCGGTCCCACACGGGGGAGCGGCCCTTCCCGTGCACCACCTGTGGCATCGCCTTCAAGACCCAGAGCAACCTGTACAAGCACAGACGCACCCAGACGCACCTCAACAACACCCGGCTGTCCTCGGAGTCGGACGGCGCAGGCGGCAGCCTGCTGGAGGAGGGCGACAAGGCTGGAGAGGCCCCCCGAGAAGCCCGCGAGGGGGACAGCGGGAGCCAGGGAGGGGGTGATGGCGCCCCGTCAGAGAAGCCCCCCGCGCATCGGTGTCCCGTGGCCAGGAACCTAGATATGAAGCCGGAAGCTGTCCCCTGCCCAGGGTCTGCCTTTGCTGACAGAGAGGCCCCTGGGGACGCCACCCACACGGCTCCTCCTGGGTTCCCCGCGGCCAGCTCGCAGCCCAGGCGTAAGCTGCCCGAGCAGAGGTCTCCGACGGCCAGCAGGCCGAGCTCCTTGCAGCAGCAGCCGCCGCAGGCGGCGACCTGGGAGAAGCCCTGGGACGCCAAGGCCCCGGAGGGCCGGCTGCGGAAGTGTGAGAGCACCGACTCGGGCTACCTGTCCCGCTCGGACAGTGCGGAGCAGCCGCAGGCCGCCTGCAGCCCCCTGCACAGCCTGTCGGAGCACAGCGCCGAGTCCGAGGGCGAGGGCACCCCGGGGCCCAGAGGGGCCGGGCCCGAGCCGGCGAGGCGGGGGGCCAGCCTGGAGCTGGAGAAGAGGCGGCTGGAGGAGCGTATCGCCAGGCTCATCTCGCACAACCAGGCCGTGGTGGACGACCCCCAGCTGGACAACGTGCGGCCACGCAAGACCGTCCTGTCCAAGCAGGGCAGCATCGACCTGCCCGTGCCCTACACCTACAAGGACTCCTTCCACTTCGAGATCCGGGCGCCGGAGCCCGGCCGCAGGAGGCACGGGGCCCTCGGCTCCGTGCGCTCCACCTGCACCCTGCTGGACAAGGCTCGGCCCCTCTTCTTTCACTCGGTCCCCACGCAGCTCTCCACCACCGCGGAATGCGTCCCTGTCACCAGGAGCAACTCGCTGCCCTTCGTCGAGGGCACCAGGACGTGGCAGGAGCCACCGGACCCCCAGGACGCCTGCCCCAGGAGGCAGAAGGCGCTGAGCCCCAGGCCCGCCCCGGCCCGACTGCTGGCTGTCCCCAGCGGCCACCCGCGGGCCCTGGTCAGACAGGCTGCGGTGGAGGACCTGCCATGTCCCCACACTGGGGACACGGCGGCCCCTGCTGAGGGCCGAGATGGAGAGAGAAGTGCTCTGGGAGAGGGGCCGGCCGGCAAGGGCAGCGCCGGGCGCAGGTGCGGCCAGAGGAAGCTAAAGATGTTCTCTCAGGAGAAGTGGCGCGTGTACGGGAACGAGACGTTCAAGAGAATCTACCAGAAGATGAAAACCAGCCACCCCGGAGGCAGGAAGGCGAGGGAGGCGGGCGTGGGCCAGGGGACCGAGCAGGCCCTTCCTCTCCAGGGAGAGGCAGCCGGGGGCCGGGACGGAGTGACCCTGGTCTGCGGTGACACGCCTGCGGCGGCCACGCCAGGGCCTCGGGGGAGTCCGCCAGCCGCCGAGGCCTTGTTGGTGACTGAGCCCCCCGAGCCGAGGGAGACGGAGGCCGGAGCGGGGGGCAGCGACCAGCCCCGGGTGAGCAGGGCTGAGTCGCCCACCACCATCGGCTGCAGAGAGCCCCCCTGTTTGGACACCAGCAGCCCCTTGCTTCCTCCAAGCGGGAGGCTGGAGCAGGGGTGTCAGCTGCCCCCAGCACCTGGTCCCCTCAAAGAAGGGGCCCTAGAAGCTGACAGGCCGCACCCCCAGTTGGAGGGAGGCGCCTGCCACAGTGACAGGGTCGTGAAGGAGGCCTGTCCGCGGGCCCAGACCGTCCTGAGATGGCCCGGCGCTAGCTCTGGGGAGCCCCAGCCCACGGAGGACCAGCTCCCCTCAGAGAAGAAGAAGCTGAGGGTGGAGGAGCTGAGCTGCCAGGAGCCACTGGGGTCTCTGGGCGCCACAGCGGAGATCTCAGGGGGCCCTGAGCAGACTGACCCCCTGCCATCTTGGAACCAGGAAGGTGACCCTGGGGACGAGCCAGCGGGGCTGCACCGGACCGCCGACCGCACCTCTGGCGCCTCTCCCACTGCTTCTGCAGCAGCCCCGAGGCTGGTGGGGCTGGGGGACAAGAGGCCCACGCTGTGTCCTGTGGCAGAAGCCCCCGGGTGTCGCTCCCAGCCGGTGTGGGCCCCCGGTGTCCTTGCCGCCCTGGCAGATGCCGCCTTCCCCCCCAAGTACCTCCTCAGGTTACCCCAGGGAGAGACCCTCCCGCCCCCGCCTGGCGCCCAGGGCCCGGGCCAGGACCCTCTCTGCAGGAGCGGGGGCCCCGAGCAACCTGTCTCCTTTGCTGGGTCCGGGCTGGGGACCCTCCTACCTCCAGGCCCGGCCTCCAGCCCAGCTCCCGCTGGAGCAGAGGGCTTCGGGGAGGACCCCAGCTGGTCCCAGCTATGGGGCGGGGGGAAGGGGGTGCAGGAGGAGGAGAACGGAGACCTGGATGCCCGCACCACAGCCGACCGCGAGGCTCCCGGCTCGACCTCTGGGGCCCCCAAGGCGACAGCCTCTTTCTTGTGCACCCCGACCTGTGACGCCCGGAGGACTGAGACCCGCGGCCCCGGAGACCCCTGCCTGGGCAGCGCTCGGGCACGGGCCCGGCCCTCCGGTGGCGTCCGGCAGCCCTGGGCACCCAGCAGAGAGGTGGGCGGGCCTCCCGAGAGGGCCCCGGAAGAGCCTCCCGCAGGGCCCGCCTCCCTCCTCTCAGCCCTCGCGCCCCCCGGCTGGCCGGAGCCGGCCCCGTGCACCCGCACGGACACGCCTGGGAGCTTCCCCTCGCTGAGGACCGAGCCCCGGCTCACGTGGTGCTGCCTGACCCGCAGCCTCCCCCTGCCCGCAGAGCAGACGGAGAAGGCCGCTTCCGTGTACTTGGCCCTGCACGTCCCCGCCGGCAGCCCCCCGGCCAAAGGTCTGGACGCCCGGCCGGAGAGCAAGGACGTGTCCGGAGGGTGGACCAGGCCGAGCCCGAGACAAGGCGGGCAGACGCAGACACCGAAGGTAACCCCAGCCTTGCCCCGGGGCGCGGGGCAGAGGGAGCCAGCTTTGCGGGCGGGGAGCCACCCCTGTAGCATCTGCTGTCCACTCCCGAGGGGTGCCAGGCTACCAGAGGGCAGAGGGGATCCAGGCCGGTGTCGCAGAACAGCCGGAAACTGTGACCCAATAAATCGCAGAGGAAGGGATGGCTGTACCCAAGACTCTGGCCGAGATAGTTGGCATAAGCAGACGTATGAGCTTCCTGGCAGCAGGGGCAAAAAGTGCCCTGCCGAGCACCCTGGGTCCTCTACGATTATTCGGTCCCATCTTGAGAGCAAGTCCATGCATCCGGGCTTTATCACTGGGGGTGTCATGCTGCCCTGGGGTGTCTCGGGCCAGGGCCACTGCCGAGAACCCTGGAGCCTCAGGGATAGTGTAACTGTCCATGGGGACAGGAGCAGGGCCTGGACTCCAGAGCCCTGTAGGCCGCTCCTCTCCCAGGTGGCACTTTCTTCATCCTGAGAGGGGTGGTTTGGTGAAGAAGGTGTTGGGCCCGAGAGGGGGCCATGCAAGCCCGGATTAGCCCTGCTTCCTCCAAAACACAGCGAGCTATTGGACGTGGAGGTTCCTGTAAAGGGAGAGCTGGGGGCGCCATGGTGTTTCCTAGGCCTTCGGTTGACACCAAAGGTCTGGGATCCAACAGGGTTCCGGAAGGTCCCTCCCGGGAATGCTTAGACCACTTGACGACACAGCATTGCCATGCCTTGATTTCCCCAGAGAGGCGTCCCGTCTGCAGAGAGAGAGCGAGCGAGCCCTTCTGTGTTACCCTCCCCTCCACCGTGAGGGCTTTGATGCCAACATGCCTGGTATTTGCAGCTCTCCTACCCAACAGCCCCGGCGATGCCGTCCCAGGACCGGGGCTCTGGGCCAGAGTGGAAGAGAGGACCATCTCGGAGGAGGGCCAGGACATCCCGTGGGAGCAGAGAGCTGAAGAAACTGAGCCTCCACTCCAGAAGGTAGGGTGTGTGGCCACCTCTGCCCCTTCCACATGTGCTCGTAGTGCCCGGAACTGCAGACCGTGGCTTCGTGACCCCCCACACCCCCAGGAAGAACCTCACGTGGGGTTCACAAGGCATCTCTGTGCTCCCGAGAAAAGAGCTCTTGTGTAGGACCGGGGTCCGGGGTTTCACGGGGGCGGGACTGAATGTCTTTCCCCAGATGCCCCCACCTCGCAGCCCCACTGGCCGGCGGGATTCAGTGGCACCTTCCTGAGGCCAGGAATCCAGCAAATGTTTGAAATTATAAAACACATTTATCTAGTTGAAGTCCTGAAGAGAAGGCGTCTTAATTATTTACAGCTTTTATTGCTTTTTTAATTGTGCAAGCAACACATGTCCTTTGCAGAAAAATGAGAAAATACAGATGAGCAAAGAGAAGACAATAAAACATTCTGGCAATGTCACTGCCAGAGAAACCAGCGTTTGCATTTCGGTGTGTGGCCTTCCAGACTTTTCTCTGGGATGTGCGTGCACCGCCATCGACCCACAGCACCCGGGAGGGGGACACATGGGTTTTCACCTCACTCCCTCGTGTCATTCTTTGTCTCGCGTCTTTGCTCAAAACCCTTCAGGCTGCCCACCGCGTCCGCGCTCTGAAGCGGACTCCGTAACTGGGCCCCGCTCGGCCCCTCACGGAGCTTTCTGGCCTCCCTCTCCCTCAGCCGCCTCCTCTCCCGCTCCGTGTGACTTCGGGCTGTCTCGGCCGGCCCTCTCCCGTGCTCTGGTGCCACTCTGCCCCCAGCACTCTCCCCTTCCTGGAATGTTCTTCGCCTCCCCCACCCCCGTCCTGTCAATATCTGATCCAAAACCTGGATATTCTTCAGGAGGAAGTGCATGTTCTTAGTTCACCCCTACAGCTGCTCAGCCCTCATTGGCTGGGGATGACCCCTCCCCACTTCTGAGGTCCCTGCCCACGTGTCAGTCGCCTGCCAGGACCAGGCGTCCAGAGCAAGCATCGCTGAGGGCTGCCCCGTGCCGGGCGCTGCACGGTGACTCCTCGTTGTCTTCTCACGAGGACACTGAGACATGACAAGGTTTGGTGGGTTCCCCGAGGACTCAGAGTTGAGCCAGCAAAGTCTTCCTCCAGAGCCCGTACGCCAGAAGGCATCTTGTCGCAGCGCTCCCCAGCCTGTGACACGCACCAGGGTCACCTGGAGTTTTGGGGGGGGTTTCCTTGTGATGCGGGGTGGCGTTGCCTGGGTCGGGGTGGGGCCTGAGGTTCTGTCCTCCTAGCACGTTCCGGAGTGCGCTGACGGGGCTGGCCGAGGCACATCTCGGAGTTGCCGTGCTTTGCACCCCAGCGCCCGTCTCTCTGACCCAATCTTCTGCTTCCTCCTTCCTTTTTAGGGGCTCACGGGGTAGCTAGCGCTCACCTCATTAGTCTCATCATCTTGCCGTGCCCTCAGTCACACCTGCCAAGTCCTTTTGGCCGTGGAAGGCAGCACGCTCGCAGGTTCTGGGGCTTAGGGGCTGGATGCTATCCACCATCCGCCCGCTGGGACACGCATCGTCTACGTGCAGGCCTCCGTGTGTGTCCCGTGACATGTCCCCACCTCCCACTCGTGTGTGAATGCATCCCTCTCGGTTGCTCTCGACGCCGTGTTCTCCCCTCATTCACTTTGCCATTTCACTTCAGTGGTCCTAACCTTCTACAGAAAATGAAATATCGCCCCAGAAATTTCCCTCAGGGCTTCAGCTCACAGAGGATGGTAACATTCACGTATCAGGGTATCTGTTCTTTTTCTCTGTTGTGGTTTTTTTTTTTTTTGGAAAAAAAATTAAAAATATAAGAAAGCTCAGAAAATATATAACAAATTCTTGGGAAATGATCCAGAATTAACAAATATTAACATTTTGTCATATTGGCTTCTGAGCCTTTAAAAAATAAAACAAATAAAATAATGCTTTGTATATTATGTATTATGCAAAACAAAATAAATGAAATAAAAAAGGTAATTATGTGGTTATATATATTTGGCACTCATTGTTTTCTCACTTTACAAATCAATGTATCCACTAATAATAAGTAATACTGGTTTGTATCTTTAAAATATATATACAAATATCATACTAAATTTATTATTCCTCAATTTGATCTTTACACTCAATATTGTGGTTTAAAGATCTGTCCATGTTGCTATTGCTACATGTGAGTCAAATTCATTATTGTCTTTGCTATAGAGTGGTCCATTCCACAAACAGAACACATTTGATTTTCTATTCCTCTATTATGACATTTAAATTGTTTCAAAAACTTTCCTGGTCAGCTTTGCAATGGGCATGCGGGCCCCTGCCTCGTTAGGCACGATGCCGGAGGTGCTCTCAGAAGCAGACCTAAAGGGGGGATCACGGGGTCGTGAGACAATCGCACTTGCAGCTGCACAGGTTGTCAGCGGGCCCCTCCCCGCAGTGGCTGTGTCATTTCCGTTTCCTGCTCCTGTGGGCTCAGTCACGTTTGCAGGTTTTTAGTGTTTCGCCCATCCAGAATTTGTAGGATCCTGTCTAGGCTCTAGATTTGTGTCTATTTTTTGCCCGGTTAGATATTTCGCAAATATTTTTCCAAGTCTGTTATATGTCTTTTAAAGCGCACTCATTTATAACTAACCCGCGTCATTGCAAATATCTCACCTCTTCATCCTTTCTTACACATAAGACCTAATACACATACATGCATGCATGTATGTATGCATGCATGTATGTATGCATGCATGTATGTATGTATTAGACTCTCCATTGACTGGAACTCAAGCAACCAGCATGCTCCAGCACCCAGCACCCGCCGCCCCCGACAAAGAAATTGAGAAATCGTATTTCATTTATCCGACATGGGTGCTGGTTGGCTGAGTCTTCATACACATATGAAGACTGTGTGGTGGAGACTGTATGTGGCCTGCAAAGTCTAAAATATTTATTATCTGGATCTTTATTCAAAAAGTGGACTCCTGGATCAATCACTTTTTTTCTGTCACTTGTTGGCTGCCTTTTACCGCCTCCCTTGTACTTGGGGGATTTTTAGGGTGCTCCCTTCTGTCACATTTGTCTCCTTGTTTGTTGTCAACTCCAAATACCACCCTGTCATGAAAATGGCTGTTTTCATTAATAAATGAATCAAAGGAGAGGGTGAGGAAATGCAGGACCCACTTTCAACGTGGAGATAGCAGAACGTAGAAAATTCATACTAGGGTGCGTAATTGCGCTGACGTTAACTACCGGTGTAGGGTCTCAAAGAGCCTCTGGATACGTGTGTGTGCCGTGCCTAAAGCAAGCGCTGGACCGTGGAATTGGATTCTATTGATTAATTTGTAACTGTGTCCAGTGCTGTACAAAGCATGAAACACCCAGAGACTTGTTCTAAGAAGCTTCTGACAAACAGAACAAGGAACTGTGACGGCCCGAGTGATTGGGAGTGAGTGAAGAGGGGTGGGGGTTATGTAAAGCCTAAAATGTACATCGGTCATCGAAGGGGAGGGCAGGAGAGAAAAGTCTGAGCACTGAGAATGTAATTCTCTTCATTGATGGTGTTTTTTCTGTGCAAAGCAGATGTTTACCTATCTAAGGTGTGTGTCTGCTCACTTTGGCCATGATGCAGTTTACTTGTTCAGTGAGATTGCCTTGTCAGTTATGAGAGCACAGGCCACTCAAGTGAGTTGGAGACTCAGACCCAGAGATGTGATGCCCACCACCACACCTGGTTGAGACCCTTTGTCACATTCACCATGGCACTGGAAGCTTTGACCACAGTCCTGGGTTCTGTTCACTGGGACACAAAGAGTTCGCTGTACGTCCACTTGATTTCTCTGCTGTGTCATTTCCTGTGGGGTCAAGAGAGGAAGTGAGAGGAATAATATGACAGAACACCTGTTCTTTGCCTGGGACGAGCATGTGAGGGGCAGGTGTGTAAACCTGTACGACTTTCTCCTTGGAGGGGGCAGAGTGGGGTTAGACATACGACAAAAACCCCACCCTGCCCCATTCTGTGAGCTTCCTACTGGACTCCAGTCAATACTAGTGTCCCCTGAGCTCTGGGCCTTGGCCGACCAGCTGTCAGTGTCCCTGCTGGAGCTGAGGTGGGGTAAGAAGACTTTCTTCTGATGGGTTTTCCGTGAGGTCTGTAAACAAAGAGGTCGTGCGGATCCTCCATCAGTGTCAGTAATGTAGGCTCTTAGGGGAAGACCTACAGAGAGAGCCTGGAGCTGCAGAGGGAATGCCGAGTGCCGGAGCTGGATTTAAAATCTAGATCTTCCTGCAGTTCCCTAGTGGTGTAGTGGCTAAGGCTTCGGCGCTGTCAACGCTGCAGCCTGGGTTTGATTCCCAGCCAGGGAACCACTCACATCAAAATAAATAAATAAATAAATAAATAAATAAATAAATAAATAAATAAATAAACACATAAAATCTAGATCTTCCATGGCAGCTTATTTAACGAAAAGCAAACCGCTGTATAGACCAGCTAAAAGAATGGCTCTGTGGTTCGATGTCAGGCACAAAAGCAACACTACGTATTTGTCGTGCGTGCAATTGGGAGGGTGTTTGTCAAACACCTGAGTGGCTGTCTCTGGGGGAAGTAGGCATTGCAGCCCCCCCGGCCCCCCAGGGCCAAAAGGTGGAAATTCCACCTCCACGAGATCTGAGTTCAGGGGTCAGGACTCTCCCAGCAGGCTCCTAGATATTTCCACTGAGTCAAGTGCCTCACTTGGACATTTTCCAAAAGCAAAACCTCCCGGCTGTTCAAGCTGTGCCATTCTCAACACCTGCAAGCCTGTGGCAGTCACCCACCGGCGTGGGGGCAAAGGTGACCCGCAGCACGTGGAGGAATTCCCCCCATGACCCCCCACCTTCCTTCCTCCCTTTGTTTCTGCAGCTTGAAAGCACTCTCCTCCCCAGCCCCGCGGGAGCCCCCCCACCCCCACCCCCGGTTCAGGGGGTTGTGAGGATCCAAACAGCAGCCCTGTCACTTCCCACCCAGCTCAGGTCGCGCTGTCAGGAACCTGTGGTCTTGATGGGCAGGGATGGGCTGCGTGGAAGAGCCAGGGGGCCACCTGTGGGGAATGGCATCTCCGGCCTAAGGTCAGGGAGGCCACGCTGCCGTGTAGGTGAGCCCTTCCCAAGCACGGCCGCCAGAGAAGATGTCCAGAGTCGCTGTCTCATTGTTGGCGCCGTGAAAGTCAGTGCCCTGGAGGACGCTGTACTCAGGCTGCAGATCTGATTTAAAATTCTGCCCGCAGCCCTGGCGATCACGGGACTGCGGCTGGATGACAGCGGCAGCTCGGGCCAGCGCAGAACGGCCACGACCGAGCAGGTCGCCTCCCTTCCTCTGCAGCCTGGTGCTCCTCAAGAGCATCCCGGGAGCCTTATGAACCGGGGTTTATAAAGAGCAGGGGGTCCCTGTGGCGTGACCGGGCCACCGGAAGCAGGGCCAAGGGCCTTTCAAAGCGCTCACCATGGATGGGGACCGCGACAAAATGGTGCAGAGCACTGGGGCACAGTCTCGCTCCACGTGGCTGCTGGTCTGCGTGTCTCAGGTACATGGCAGCTGCTCGGGGTCTCAGTTCTGTCACCTGCGACACGGAGCGCTAGATGAGCCTGCTGCACCCTGACACATGTATGACCGCCCACGCATAGATGACCCGTATGTCCTACTCCATCAGTGTATTGTGTGCATCATGAAGAGCGTGCAACCACAGACATGAGAAAGTCTAGAGGAAAATAAGTAAGACCTCTAGAATTTTCTTTTTTCTACTGTTGTGCCCTCCCACTGGGAAGTCAATACTTTGTTTTGGAGATTAGACCAGATCGGCTTCTCCAGATGGACAGTCTGTGACGCCCAGATGGACAGTCTGTGACACCCACTCCACTGTCCAGTGTGCTAGCCGCTGGCCACGTGCGGCTACTTAATGAAATAAAATGTAAAACTCAGTTCCTCAGACACACTAGCTGCATCTCCAATGAGCAATAGGTGGGGGCTAGCGGCTACGACCTTGGTTCGACGCGGATTATAGAACATTCGCGTCCTTGCAGAAAGTTCTATGGGACAGGCTGTTTATGAAGTGGCCATTGAGTGGTCACAGCAGCTGGCCCTTGGTAAGCGCCTGCTGCGTGCTAAGCATCGTGGGAAACGTGTTGTGGGCAGCGTCTCATTTAGTCCCGACAACCAGCTCACGAGTCAGGTGCCATGCGACTCCCGTGTCGGGCAGTGAAAACAGGATGGAGGGGACGGGGAGTTCCTACGAGGGGACGAGCTCCGCAGAGTCCCTGCGCCCTCTCAGGCGTGCCTCAGGGGCGTACTGTCGGAGCAGCACCTTCTGGGGGTTCTCTGTGTGCGAGCCCCTGGGCATGTGCCCTCAGGCTGGTCACTGCACTTGCACTTCTCTGCCCCACAGGTTCAGAGGGACTTTCCTGCAGAGCCGTGTCCAGCTGAGAGCAGGCCGACTGCGCAAGCCACTCGGGGTGCTGAGAAAAGACTGCCACCCCCGCCCGCCCGCAGGGCCGGACGCACGTGGGACCCTGGGGCAGGCTTCTTCCGACACGGCAGGTAACGTGCTCCTCGGAGGGGACTCTAAACTGGGTGCGACAAGGCACCAGGCTGCAGGATGGGCAGGAGACAGCCACCCCTACCCTCAAGGACCCGACGACCGGGGGCCGGGGGCTGTACAGATGTCTGTGGGGTGATGACAAAGCGTGACATCCGTGGGACAGTCCACATCACTGGGTGTGACAGACTGAGAATCCAATGCTGGGAAGTCAACCAACGTCCTTGAGCAGAGGCCGTGGTGCCAGGTAGCGTCCCGTGAATCAGAACGCTTGGTGCCGCCCCCGCCCCACCTCTAAGGGGAAGTCCATGTGATGCTTTGCATAGGGCCACTGCTGGGCTGAAGTGGGTCAGCGGACAGGCTTGAGAGCCCACGTGGAAGAGGGACGTAAGTAGTCCCGTGTGTGGGAGCTGCAGGGGTCACTGCTTACACCCCAAGTGCCAGGAGGAGCTCTTCATCCCGCTCGGAAATAACTGCAGGACGGACTAAGGGGGCCCACGTCCTGGAACAGGGCTATTCTCAGTTCTAGTCTGGGCCGCCAGCACCAAATGCTCACCTCCCTGCACCCCAGTTTCCCTCCCTTTCTCCCTTCTCCCCAGCAGTAATGAGCCCCGTCTTGGCCTTGCTTGCTGCGTGTTGACCGGGAGAAATGAAGGCCATCTGTGAGAAGGCTGCAGGGTCCCTTCTGGACACCAGTGACTGAACTGCCATCCTTCTGTGGCTAATCGTTGTCTCTTTGGCTCAAGGGCTGGCCCTGGGCTCTGTCTGACACCTGAGGTTTGGGGCCCTGAGGACAGTTGGCTTGATACCTCCTCCTCCACCTCTGTGTACCTCCAGCACCCCTTATAGGCAGGTGGTGCTTTGGGGCTCCCCCTTGGCTCCCAACCCCCAACCCCTAACCCCTAGGCAAGGATAAGGGTTAGTCTTGTTTCTCGGCGAGAATTTAAATCAAGGCAGGGATTCGCTCAACTGGATGGCCGGCTGGGAAGGGAAGCGTTGTGTCCGTGGACCGGGAAGGGTTAAGTCCTCGTGCGAGAGGCTGGGGTGGGGGTGGGGCGAGGAACAAATGCCACCAGCTCTGCCCTTGTTTGTTCTCTGTGGTCCTCGTCCTCATCTTCATTGCTTCCCCTCTTGCTAAGTAGACACAACCAATGGAATTGCCCATTGGGGTGTGCTTGGGTGACAGCACCCCTTCCAACATAACCCAACGGAAGTCACCAGAAGCCGGCCAGCTGTCCCAGATGTCAGAGCTGTCCCAGCAGCTCTCCTCGGCCACACCTTACAGCGGGCTAAGGCGGGGACCCCAGCCTCCATGTCGGTTCCTCAGCCCCCTGCCGCGCCCTGAAGGGGAGAGGGAGACCAGCCCCGCTCTCGGTAAACGTGGCGCGGGGTGAAGACAGACACCCGTTGCCCGAATGGCGCTGGGAATGACACTGGCGGGCCAGTGAGACCACCCCCGTGGAATCGCTGTCTGCACAGTGGCTCCGTGTGAGGACCAGGTGAGCTCCAGTGAGTGGCAGGTGCTCTGCAGGCTCCGCAGCACGTGGGAAGCGCTGGCCGTTGTGTCTGCTGGGCAGAGGGGGCAGGCGGGCAGGCAGGCGGGGGTGTGCTGAGCCCCCAGAGCGTGGGCATGTGGGAATAGGGTCTCTGTCGTCCCGCGGGTACAAGGTCAGCGTTGAGGCAGAAACCCAAAGCGGCAGCTTTCTCGGGAGAGACAGGGCTTCTTATGGAAATTCGGACGCAGGCAGAATATGGAGGCGTGCTGGGGGTGGGGGTGGGGGTGGGGGCGGGGGTGGGGGTGGGGGGGACGGCTCACGGCGAGAACGGGGCGGCTGGGGAGGGCGCGCTGACTCCAGGGGTTGGTGTGTGCCAGGCTCCGTGGCGGACGTGGGGAGCCACTGTTACCCTTTGGGTAGCACCTGTACTAGCTTCCTAGGGCTGCTGAAGAAATCGCCAGAAACTTAGCTGGTTAAAACCACAGGAAACTATTTTCTTACAGGTCTGAGGTCAGGAGTCTCCCAGGGGCACCTTCACACCTCTTCGGCGTCGGGGGGCCCAGGCTTTCTTGGCTCATGGCCGCATCACCCCAATCTCCGCTTCCGGCTTTACAAGGCCCCTCCCCAGTGCATCTGTGGGTCCAAGCTCCCTCTGTCTTTCTCCATAAGGACACTTGTCATTGCATTTAGAGTCCATCTAAATCCAGGATCAGCTTATCTGGAGATTCTTGATTTAATTTTATCCGTAAAGACCCCTTTTTCCAAGTAAGGTCACAGTCTCAGGTTCTGGGGGTTAGGACTTGGATATACCTTTTGGGGGGCCAGTACACCACTCTTACGTATTTTCTCCTATCCCCAAAAAGTGTGTCTAAGTGAAGAAAAAGGCAGTGGCGCGCACGGCCATTCGGTGTACACGATGCAAAATAGAGAGTTCTATTTTGAACCTAAACCAACGGGTAGTCATTGAGACAATCAGCATCAGCAGGACATGTCCCACACTTCGGGGAAGAGTTGCCCAAGTGGTCACAGGTAGCCTCAACCCTAAGATGGGTGCATTGGGCTATGGGACTCACTAGCTTGTCCTCGGGAAGATGGCCCAGCGGTGGGCTGGGTAGTGGGTGCACAGGGCCTCCGCATGTGGCCATGTGCGTGGTGCCAGTGAGGGCCGGGATCCAGCCACCCCCGGTCGGTCTGGCCTTGTGCTTTGGCTATGGGGCTGTGTCAGCGCACAGCAAGGAGCCCGGGCTCCTGTCGTCCCCTCCCGCCTGGGGCGCCCTTCCACACACCCTCCGGTGGAGGTGGTGCCTTCTCCTAATTTGCACATGTGCCCAGTGTGCTCATGGGGACCTGGGGGCCCCCGTGGGAGCAGAGAGACCGTTTGGGAAGCCTGTGAATTTCAGTGTCCCTTTCGCCCCTTCCTCCTGTAAAAGCTTCCCTTGGCCTCGGGGAGTGGCCCGGCCCCTCGCCCTTGCACTAACGGTGGGATCTTCAGGCTCCCCCCCACGTCGGGAGAAACCCCACTTCGCACACTTCTTTCAACATCAGCTTTGATACCGAAATCCTAAGGGGCACCCCAGACCGGGGCTCTCAATGACAGGGACGTAAACCCGGACCTGGACAGAAAAGAAAAGAAATCAGAAACCAGGTCTGAACGTGGGGCTAGGAACAGCAGGGCCATCATAGTTCAAATTCTCCCTGGGCCCGTGGCCCCAGCGTAGACGAGAATGGCACAGCAACGGCCACGGTGACTAAAGGAATGATGACAAATGTCTGCACTTTCGTGTTTATTATTTGGGCCTGGGTCCCTGGTGCCCAGTTTCAAGTCCCCCATTTTCAAGTCCCCCCGCCCCCCGCCGTTATCGGGAGGGGGGGAGTGGTGGGGTGTGGCCTGAGCCCTGGCCCAGGGCTGTCAATCACCCCCTCTACCTTACTGGCTGGGGGCACAGATGGTGCCGGACACGCCGTGTTGGAGGGTGGTGGCATGCATTAGAATCAATACCGCCCAGAAATCAAAGGGGTTTGGGGACTTTATTGCCACCACTTGCCACTACCAGTATTTCACAGTGGAGTAGCAAAGTGCTGTCACTTCAAAGGAGCGGGAACAGGGGCCCTGGCCGTGTACCACTCACACATCTCTGTGGCCCCCTCTGACCTGGCAGGTCCCGGGTGGAGAGGGGGCTGCCCTGGCCGTGTGCACGAGTGCGCTCGGAGTGAAGGCAGGGGTGCGCGTTTTGGGGGGGTGCACCTGTTTCCTCTGGCAGGACAATGACCTGGTGATCTGTTTTGGGTGACCTGAGGGGCTATAATTTGGGGAAACTTGATGAAATCCAACAAAGAAATTGATAACAATCTTGGGGGGGGGGTAGATTTTCTAATTAAAAGGTAGGGAACCCTTTGACCCCGATCCTTAAAGGCCAGCCTGAATCAGCAAAACATTTAGAAATAAGTCGTCAGGAGTATGACTTGTGTCCAGGGGCCGGAGTAACACGTCGTAACGGACGGTCTTGTTATTTTGGAGCTTCTTCCTGGCCATAATTTGTGAGGATGGGGGGGGGGGATATGTTATTAAAAAACATTTTTGAAAAGGAGCGCTTAATTTCCCTCTCTTTCAAACGATTCTGATCGCTTGGTCCTCATCATTCGAATTAGCAGACGGCTAGGCAGTGACGTCACCTGTAAGAGAAGGCCAGAGGCGTGACGAAGCACGAAGACCTCAAGTATCGCGTTTTTATGGTGATCGGAGTTTTCGAGACTCTTCCTGGGGACTCCGTCTATTTTCTAAAACCAAATTGAGTGGCTCATCCTATCTAGGCGTCCAGCGAGGGGGTGGGGAAAGCTGGAGGCCTCTTTTTAGACGCCCATTGGAGCTGACGTACCAGACACGCCAGGACGGGAGTGGCTGCACGGGCAGGAGCGTCAGGAGCTCCGCGAACATCCTTCCTCACTCATGTTCACGTCGGGGTTCGGGTTGGGGTGCGGCGTTGGGCGGGTTTCGTCGCAGACGCTTGGGCTGCCTCACTGAAGGGACCGGGAAGGGGAGGTTCTGAGATATCAAGTCACTGAACATGCCAAGACCTTGTCATCCAAACTTGCTTTCTGGGACACCCGAGTCAGAGGTTGGCGGGGACAATGACTGTTATGAGATCGGAGCCTTCCCTACAAACTTGGGGTGAATTGGATCAACGCCGCCCCACTGTTAGCGTCCCTCCCTGCGCTTCGGGGTCATCTTCACAAGCTGTGCCTGATTTGGTGAAGCCACAAAGCACGCGCCAGGCATAGAATTTCGTGAAGTCGAGGGCAGTGACCCTCGTGCCGATTCACGGCCATTGGCAGGGTCAGACGAGGTGGCGTGGACAGGGAGACCTGGGCAGGGTGGCCTTTGGTTTTGTTGTTGTTCCAGAAAAATTCTCAGAATCGTCTGTGCTTCCCTAGTGACGGTAAAACTTCGGTCCCGCGGTGAATGGCTTCCTATGAGGGTGGCCTTGCCCCCGCGGCGAGGATTTCGGTGAGCAGGGACCCTGCTTACGAGGCCGACAGGCCGGCCCGGACGGCGGCGGCTGCTCAGTACTGCTGGGCCGGACAAGCCGAAGGGAACCCCCTCCCCCGAGCGGCGCGGAGCTCGGCTCTCAGCGGCGGGGCCGGCACAGCGGCCTCCGAAGCGCTGAGACGGGACAGCGCGGGGACAGCACGAGCTTCTGGCCCTGGTGGGTGCGTGTGGCAGCAGCAGAGCCCAGTGGGTCTCCAGCGAGGCTGGCCGGGGGCTAAGCGGCTAAGAGGAACCCTGGCTGGGTTCATCGGTGAAGTCGCCATCGTCAGCGCTCAGCTTTTCAGACGAAAGCCCCGTAACGGTAGATGAAGACGGGGGCTTTGAACCTGAGGAGGTTCGCTTGGATGTTCTTGCCCCGGAGGCCCTCTCCTAGCCGAGACCCAACCTTAAGTGGGAGATTCATTCCCAAAGCCAGTCCCGCCGCCCAAACCACCAGGAGTCAAAATCGGCTTTGAAAATCTGCAGCCCCCGGCCCAAGCGTCGGCCTGGTACCTGTCACTCCGCAGACACTCCCACGCAGTCCGTTTGGGACCACCGCCGGAAAGGGAGGGGAAACGCCATCGTGGGGCTGCTTTGAGGATGAACAGCACCCCCCCCTCCCCAGGAAGAGAGTGAGAAAGTCTCAGGGGTCCCTGCAGTGCCGCTCAGCGTGTGTCCCCGGGTTTAGCAGGACACCTCTAAAGCGGTTATGACGTCTGTACCTCCGGCTGGCTGTGGTGGGGATTAACGAAGGTGTTGGAGCTGTGTCTTCGGGAAAGTGTGGGGGACAGCATGTTTCAAAAGTCAGGGTTTAGGTGACATGTGTGAAGGGACCTGCTTGGGTGGGGGGTTTCTCACCTCATCGAACACCTGTCCTTCTGGTGCCAGCTTAGGACCTGGGGGGCCGTCTCCATGCCAACTTGAGCCAGCGGGTGGAGGTCAGCGAAAGATGATCTCTTCCAGCTTGAGGGGATGCTCGCCCCATGTCTGGTCATGAAAATGGCCTTTGCAATGTGAGGGAACCACTTAAGAAGAGAAGCTTTGCAGGCGTGTGTGTGTGCATGTGTTCACAGCCAAGTGTGACTTTTCCATTAGAAAAAGCAATTGAGAAACCCACACATGCGTACAAAGTGGGTGACACTGCCCAAGCGAGAGCCCCCCACAGCCCACCCCTCTTTGGTTATGGTTACACAGTTTCCCACGCATTTCTCCCCAGGGGGTTGCTGCTCTAAAACGAATCCTCCTCTTTGCAGGACGTGGGGGACAGTGGGATTGAGCACAGCATCATCGAATTCTGTTTGCATTTCAAGTGGGACTCTCCAGTCTCCGGGAGCTTAAGCCCCACCTGCACACACAGCCCTACCACCTGTCTCCCAGGACCCCAGTGGGCTGCAGAATAGAATCTCATAATCAGGTTTGCTTTGTTTCTGTGTTTACATGCAGGTCTCTTTCTCTTGAGCTGGCGACATATCAGCTTTTATTTTATTTTTATTATTGAAATTCACTGTGTTCAGAGGAGCGGCTCCATGAACTGAGGCCTGTTCCCTTTACTTCAATGCTGGGGTGCACTAGAACATTCTGTCACATTAGGAGGGCTCTTGTCTACTTCCTCAGAAGTGTGTTTTGAGGAACTGAAGGAACATGGATGTGGTTGAGGTCAATGGTTGGGGCTTTTGCTGGGTACAAGGGGACTTCAGCCGGGCACAGGGACTAAAACTGGAACACTGAAGAGGACCGAGTGTGGCCCTGGGCCCGGCTGACGCATCCGAAGTCACACTGATTGAGGGCGATGCCGTATGGAGTGCTAAGAACTGCGCTGAGTTTATGGTTTTGCAATTTCCTTCAGCTGGCTGACTGAGAGCAGTAAACACGGTGACGTGCAGGCTGCATTTCAAAGTGAGATTCCGGAAAAGTCTCTCAGTAACTCAACTCAGGAGGCACTTTGAATTGAGGGAGCTCATCCCTACTTAATCCCCGCAACAAACCTGTGATGAGGGGCTCGTTTTGCAGAGGGAGGAACTGAGACGCAGCGAGGTGGGCAGTGACTTGCCCAGGGCCACCGAGATGACGCATCTGGTGGTCCACGCTGTTTCTTAAATTCAAATGACCCATCCCCCACCTGCAGGAGCGTCACGTCTGCACGCCGCCCGTACGATCGTCGCTTTCGGTGTCCCGTAGGCTCGCTAACAGGACGCGTCCGTCCGTGTACTTACTTTTTTGATTTTTACATATATTATAAATCCATTTATCTTAAAGAGAGACTGTTTATCATCACCGATACGGAAAGCCAGTATCACGTGCCATTAGGAGAACGTTACAGAATCGAACACTGTGAACGGTGTTTTGGCACATCCGTTCTGGCCGGAATGCATCGCAGGCAGAAGGCCGGGAGCCCTCGGTCCCTCCGCTGAAAGGAGGTTTGGAAGGGCGGGGGGCGCGGTGGTTAGGGTACCTTCGCAGTCAGCTGAGACTTGCTTCTTTCCTTAATTAGAGGGATGACAAGAGAACAGCTTTCTCTCTGTGACATTCAGTTTCATTTAACTCTAAGCTTGTGAACCACCTCCTTGGGGGTCTGAGCCCCTTCCAGGGACTCTGGGGCTGCCATGCCCTCTTTTTCTCTGTCGCTAGGATCCCCGTGGGCTTGTGTTGTCAAATCTAGTGTTTCCTCAGCTTCCGTGTATAGATTTTAACGTCTGCCTTCAGCAGGGGTGACTCTGCACCCCCCCTTCCCGCAGCAGACACACACTGAGAGCCTTCTCCGCCTCTTTGGGGGTGAGATGCTGCCTGCTGTGGGCATGCTGTCTGTGCGGAGCAGGAGGAGAGAAACACTCACTGCCACCAGGGCCCCGTGGGCAGGGGCAGGAGGGACTGGCACATCCGCAGGATTTTGCAGGCCACGGGGGGTGGGTGGAGGCTCATCTTTCTCCTGAGAATAGCGGGGAGCCATGGAAGGATTTGGGTGCGGGGCAGGAGGGCAGGAGAGACCACCCAATGCAGGTTTAAAAACAAAAACACAGTCACTCCAGGTGCAGAGTGGGGAGGGGACTGGGGCAGATCGCATGTGGAGGGCCACGAGACCCCTCCCAAGGCGCCTGAGACAGGCCCAAACTTGTGTGCTCAACCCTTGTGCTGCGGCGTTCAGATCGATCCGAATGCCGACGGCCGCGGCCGCGTTCACCCCACGAGCTCAGAAAAACTTTGTTACTCAGTGAGAAACTGTCTCAAGGACTTCTCTCCATTCACAAGATTTTTAAATATGTTTTCCTGTGCCTTACACTATCAACAACGAAGATGTTTTCTATGCCATATCGTGTAACGTTTTGTAATAAATTTTTTATGTCATCAATCCCATTAGATTCTAATTTATCTCTACTCAAATCTCATGGATGGCACTATGTTTTGAGTAGTTTTTTGCTAAAATTCAATACAATGCTAAATTTATTGCCACATAACAAGAATTTAAAATAAAAATGTCCTTTATATACCAAGCAGCTCATAATGTTATTAAATGCATAAAATAGGCAAAATATCAATTTTTAAATTTTTTGTGGCTTTTTGACATATTTTGGGAAAAAAAACTTGAGGTCAATTAATGCAGTGAATTAATTAAAAAGAACCCAGAAAAAAGTGACACTCCACCTAGGAAGTTAATTATTAGTTTTTAATTACACATGTAATCGCGAATGAATGATCCTTCCTTTAACATAGTAAAATAGATAGGTGAGGCGAATGTTGGCTTTGAATACCGCCCTCCCCAACTCTCAAGCCCCTCATCCCCCCAGATAAAACCACGGTTTGGAGTTTGGGGTGCATCTGCCAGATCGCTGTCTCTGCACGTGCGCTTGTGCATGTGTGCACCTGTGCAAGTCCAACAGGAGCGGCACCACACTTGACGTTTCATCGCACTGCTTTCTTTTCTTGCTTTTTATTTATTTTTATTTTATTATGGGGTCTCTCTGGGTGCGAATACTCTGACTTACATGTCCGTGGCCCAAGCTGAGGGTCTCTCTGGGGCAGACCTGAGGAGAGGAGTAGCTGGGTCTTTGAGGGCCACGTTGCATGTTTTTAAACGGTCTCCCCAAGCTGTGTCCTCATTTACATGCCCATCAGCAGCCTATTAGAGTCCCTCTTCCTTCTTTGACCTCATCACACTTAAAAACATTCTCTGAGATGGGCAAACGGTGCTCCCGTTAATGCCCTTGGACAGGAGGGCCTTTCCATCTGACCTTGTACCCCTTCCCACTGCGGGGAAGGCCGCCAGCGGAGAAAATCACGGAGGGTTGAGTTTGTTTTTAATCACAGAGAAGTGAGTTTCTCTTGACCAAACTTTAAGTCACTGGGTACATTTGATGTTCTCTCTAAATATTAATAGATTTGTTCCTCAGCTGAGGCACGATGTCTCCGTCAGCCCCCAGAGCGCCTCGTCACTGCAAAGGACACAGAGCCACTAGGGGCTTCCTCGGTGCCTTGCCAATTCATTAGAGCTGCCCGGTAACTTGCAGGAGGGATTAATTGATTTGCAGGCTTCAGCGCCCTGAGTGTTAGTCAGCGAAGTCCCAGGAAGCTCAGGCCGCCCGGGAGCTCGGGGAGCTCTAGTCCAAGGCCGGCCGGTGTCTCCATCCTCATTATAAACCAAAGCCGGAGAGGCGGATTTCGCAGCCCTTTCTGGTTTAGTGCGGGATTTGGGGCCACAGGCCGGACTCCCGCATAGAGTGAGGAGGCTCACAGGGCTGCGGCTGGCAACACCATCACAGTGCTTCTCTTGGCAAGCTTCCATGGTCCCCAGACAGACACCTTGGTGATCCTGCACGGAGACGCTGCTTCCCGGGGTGGGAAGCTGAACTCCTTGTCTGGATCGCGTGGCTCTCTGGGCTGAGAGGGAAAGAGGCCCCGTTCAAACTGGCCTGGACAAAAGAGTTCATTACCCCATGGAAGGGAGACGACGGCTTCGTGCCTGGCTGGGCCCAGAGGTGCTAATGATGTCATGGAGACTCAGTTTCTCTCAGGCTCTTGGCTCCCCTGCCCAGCCCGTCCACGCTCCAATCGGCCTGACTCCTGGTCAGAAGCCAGGTCCCCACAACCCCACACGACATGTCTTTGTCCCGGCTGGGGCCATGTGTCTCTCCTGAGGGTGTGAGTGGCTCGGTCTGGGTAACGCACTTGCAGGGCGGCCGGGGAAAGGGGTCCACCTCGGCTACCGCCCTTAAGAGTAAAGGGGTGATGCCTTCCCCAAAGAGGAGGGGCCCAGGCAGGCAGGCACGCGGCTGTCCACAGCCCCTCTGACTCAGGGCTGCGGGAGAGGCAGCTTGCGTTCGTGACCAGCTGAGCTCCCCGCACCCCTGGAGAGGGCAGAGGCGCCAAGGTGGTCCGAGGCCTCTTCCCCAGGACCGTGGGGACGGGTTGGTGAACCAGGACACCTTGGGGAAACAGTGGCGCGTCATACGGCCCGAGGTTCACACGCAATTACCGGGGTCCGCTCTGTGCCAGGCAGTGTGTGGGAGCAGGAAGAGAGGCGACTAGGAACGCGCCACGGCCCTTGTCCTTAGGGAGCGCTCCGTCTGGCGGAGGGAGAGGCGCAGACTGGTAAACAAGTCATTACAGATGCAGTGCGGTGAGCTCGCTGATATGATTAAGCTTCCAAATGAGGGCTCCTGACAAGGCCGGCTGCAGCGGGGAAGCGTGAGTGGGCTGGCATAAACAGGGACACAGCGAGGAGGGGCCGCCCGCCTCTGACGCGCATCCCCGGCCCCGGCCGGGGCCTGGGCCCAGGCCCTGTCCCCCGCCCTGGGCCCCGCCCCACCCCGGGCCCGCCCCTGCCCCACGCCCGGCCCCGCCCCACGTCCTGGGCCCCGCCCCGCCCCGGGCCCCGCCCCACGTCCCGGGCCCCGCCCCGCCCCTGGGCTTGCCCCAAGAAGGCCGGAATGCTCAAGACCCAAAGGCTGCCATTTCCCCTCCTGAGATCGTAGAGCTTGTTGTTGTTGTTGTTGTTTATTTTTGCCACACACACTAAACTGTTGGAAATTGAGGCGCACAGCACTTAACTACCATTTACTTACTTGTCTGAAATGCTAAGTGTTTCCCTTGGCGACCCCCAGTAGATTCCTGCAGAAACGGAGCGGCCCGTTCTGGGCTCTGATTTCTGAGCAGAGTGACGGAGGGAGGGCGGGCCTGGCGGGGCGCTCCCGGCGGTCCGGGAGGTGGGAGGTCGGGACCACGGACGTGGCCTTGAAGGAGAAGTTGGAACACGGGTATTGAAAGATAAGTGCGTGCTTATGGTTAGAGGAGGGGGAGAGAGCTTCAGTCCCCAACCTGGAATGAAGACTGTCCTGCTTTTGAAGGGCTTTCTGAAAACCTTTCTCATCTTGGAGTTGGGAGAGCTCCTTCTCAGCAGAGTCCGCAAAAGAAGCCCGAGTTTTGTTCTAGAATGTTCTATGTGAAGTGCTGGAACCACTAGACAAGTGGAATCAGAGGATGGGGCAGGATGAGAATTGCCAATCCACAGACCTGCAGATGGGGTACACAGTGGGGAAGGGGTCGGGGCGCGTCTCCCTGGTGGCAGAATAGTGCCACCCATGGTGAGCCTAGAGAAGGAGTAACTTGAAGTGATACATAGACGAGCTTCAAATACGTCGATCACCCCGAGAAAGTCATTCTCTTCTCAGTTTCCTTGCAAGCTGCTTGCCTGCCTCATGGAGGAAGTCTGCTTTTGGTGCTAGTCTGTCCCTGACACCTGCCCAACTCACTCTTACTCATCTCCCTTTTAAACAGAGAGGTTCGCTTTCAACACCTAGCTGGAACTCGAGGACACAGTTCTGGTTTTACGGCCTTTATTTTTGCAGGTAATTTCTCACTCCAGCACCTCTCGACCCCCGAAAGCCAAGTAGCCCCCTGCCCCATACTCTGGCCTCTGGGCCAAGGCCAGTGCAGGGGAGGACATTTTGGTTTTGGATTCAGAGGAACACCTCTGAGTCCTGACGTTTCCTCTTCCTGTTTCCTTGGGCAAAGGTCATCCCTTCTCTTTGCCTCAGACCCTCATCTGTAGAGGGTGGGCCCCTGAAAACCCCATGAAGCCAGTCTAGGAAATCTGCTCACGGGACTGAGGGGAGCCTCAAGCTACACAAGAGGGCGAGTGGGGGTCCTGTGTCAATGACAAAAGGACTCGGCAGGTGTGGTGATCATCACGGGTCTGTGGGCTCAATGTCCACCTCAGGTCTGGGGAAGACATATTCTAGCCAAACAAACGAGTAATGAATGGTCAGTTTCAGATGGGGACCTAGTTGGTACTAGGGAGGGTACTTGAGGGCACTTTCATTGATGCCACTTGGAGGCATATGGCGCTCTCGCTGCTGAGGGGAAGGTAGAGAAGATAAAGGGCCCAAATAACTCTCCATGCCCGGCCCCGCGTCAGCTCGGGCTTCCCTGGCAACGACAGCTCTGCGGCAGGACACCGTCTGCCTCTCATAAGTGCACCCACGCTGCCCCTGACCCACCCCTGGGTGCTGGCAGGGACCAGGCGGAATCCACTCCAACCAGCACTGCTTCCCGCGTCAGCTTCCGGAACGTTCCTCCCCCATGCTTTTCCTCATCTCATTTGCAGTGTGGCCCCATGGTGTGAGGAGGGGGGTGCTGTGGCCTGAGGAGGGGGGGTGCTGTGGCCTTTCTCCATCCCAGTTAGGAGACTTGCCCAAGTTCAACCAGGAAGGAAGGGAAATGCAAGTTTAATTCTGAGGTTTGTCCTTTGCTAAAGCTCTTAGAGGTTTTGGTTTGCTTATTTTCTTAACTTCCTGAGACATGAAAAAAGTGATTTTTGTATCGCCCTCCACGTAGACATTAATGACTATTTTCAGTCATTTTCAGCTTTCCGTTTTGGCGTTCCGGGAATGGACAAAAGCCATTTTTCTAAGTACTAGCATTTGAAATTATTAAGTGTTCATTAAGCACCCCGGGTGCAAAGCACTCTCAGAGATGTTTGTTTCTCAATTTTCTATAATTTCCTTATTTTTTTCCCCCTCTAGCTACAGGCAGATTGAAAAATGAACTCGGTGCCTTTGAGTCTCTGAATCACAGTTAATGTGCGACGCCCCCTCCCTTCCTGCGCTGTTCCCCTCCTGCTGCCAGTCTCCCTTCTCCTCGATTCCATAAAGTTTTCCTCCCTTTTAACCCCCTCCTCGGGGACGGGGACTTGGGCTTTTAGTCCTGACTACGTGCCGGGGAGACCTGAGCCCACACGCCTTGACCAGCCCTCGCCCCGGACCGCGGTGAGAGCCATGGAAAAATCCAGAAGGCGGCGGAGCCTGGGCTGCGGGCGGGGAGCCGGCGGCGGAGCGAGCCCTGCAGGAGCGCCGCCGATCCACCCCCACCCGCCCCCCGAGCGCCCCCCGAGCGGCCTCGGGGGGGCCCTGACAGCCACATCTCCGCGTGGATCCTTCTAGAAGGAACACGAAAGCCCAAAGCCCCCCTCCCACCGCCCTCACAGGTTCCGTGATTCTGGGTCTGACATGAGCAGTGAAGAGGCTTTTATTTTATATATTTTTTTTCTTCTTTTTATTTTTTTCCCCTGACAACAGCCTCACATAACCTCAAAAGTTACCCTTGCATTCACCAAAACTTTTTTTCGGAAACTGTTTTAGCCTCCGGCGGGGGGTTCAAAAACAAGCCCTGGGAACGCGTCACCCGGGGAGCAGCCGAGCACGACGCGGCCGCGGCGCGACATCGTCTTCCGCACGCCACGCGCGCCCCCTAGCGCCGGTCTGCGGGGCGCAGGCAGGCGCCGCCCGGGTCCGCGCCCCTGCCCCCGGGTCCTGGCCGCGCCCGGGTCTGCGCCCGGCCGCCTCGCGGCGGGGCGGGGCGCCTGTGCCCTCGGGGGGACCCGCTCCGTACACCAGGGGGCCCCCGGGCACGAATTGACGTTGTGTTCTTAGGGGTTCAGGTGGCTGAACTCGTGTACGAGGCTGTAGCCGAAGGGAGGGGAGGGTTTTGATCCCAAAGCCCCCGTGCATTTGAAACCGGCTGCCCCCCAACCGGTGGTAAAGCGACTCGTGCCCTTGTCTCAGCACGCAGGTGGCCCCCGGCCTTTTATGTCGTTTCATTGATCTCCTGTAAATGCCTCCCAGATGTGCCGGGTGAAGACCATTGCTGGGAGAGAGCCGGCAGAGCCCCCCGCTGCGAACAGACGGGAAGGAGCTGGGAGAAAGGAGAAGGATGTCGGGGTGCGGGGAAAAGAAGGGCCGGGCGGGGCGCTGCAGGGCGTTCCGGGGCTCCCTGCCTGCGGGCTCGCGATGCCCATGCCGGCTCACGGCCTGTGCACACGGAACGGCTCTCGGAAACCTTTCCGTGCCAAGCACACGAGGGGATTCTCTCCTCCCCAACGTGGGAGCACCCCGGCTCTTTCGGAAAGGGCCGTGAACTTAGAAAGCGCACCCAGAAAGGCCGAAGAACAGACGGCCCACAGCAGAGCCGCCGGCGGGAGGGGGGCGCGCGGCCTGCCCAGCAGAGGCCGCACTGGAGTCTCAGCCACCCTCGGAGTCCTGTGGCCTTGGGGACGTGCCTTAGCTCCTCTGTGCCTCGATTTCCCTGTCCAAAACAGCATCGGTGTTGTAAGGCCGTGGAGATAGCATTCGTATCGTTACGTATATGATTTAAAATGGGGCTCACATTGTTCGGTGAGCATCACAGCTCACTGCTTACTAATCTATCTCCATAGAGAAGCCAGGCTTAGAATTTCCCATTAAGTAAAGTCTCCCAATTTTTACGTGATAGTGATGCACTCATGTCCAAACACGAACACACACGCACACACGCACACGCGCACGCACGCGCGCTGGTGTGGACCCCAAATACAGGCCGGTGAGACCCATCCGTTCTTACTGTCTAGCTGCTTTGATAAATCTAAGGGCTCTTGGCACTTGGCCCTGCCCTGGGGGAGGTGGCTTCATCCCGTAGGTCATCTCAAGGCTGTTTACTGAGCATCTACTGCGCACTTGACGTTGTTTCTCGAAGGGCAGCTCAAGCACGCTTCCCCGAGTTCCCACTGTCTCCTCGAACACTGAGACTTTAAAGCGTCTGCAAGGTTAATGGCAGAGACGAACGGCGACTCTCACGCTGCAGTGGCTCCGGAAAGCAGGACAGTGAAGACCAAAGACGCGCCTTCTCATTCGCCTCCATTCGCAGGGATTAACCTAATACGCCCCACCTTAGTGGCTCAGGACATGCTGGTGTGGATGGTTTAACCTGAAAGCAATTATTTTCCTTTCAAAACTGCTGCTGGGTCTGTGGGCGTCTCCCCGCCCGTCCACGCTGTCGAGTCAAACCCGGTGCTCAGTGGAGGGGGCCAACTCTGCGTTTTTGACTTATCTCGCTCTACCTGTTTTACTTTCTAAATCCTCTGGTGTGTCCTGTTGGGTTGAATTTCAGTTCATTTGGAGCCATTATGGACTCAGTGCCTAAATCTTACTTAAATTCTGCAACGGCGGCCGTTTTGAACGAGCTTTGAGCTTTGCCGCACTCACGCGAAGAAAGCCCACCCAACCTGGTCGGCTCTGGAAGCTCCTCGAAGACGAAGAGGCCTCCCTGATGCCGTCCCGTTCTGTGGGATTTCTGTCGTCTCCCCGGGCTTCCCACAGCCACTGGGGAGACTCGCTTCGGTCCCGACGGCTGGAGGCTCTCAGTGCCTGTGAGGACACGGGACAGATTTCTTCTTTGCTTCCCCTTTCGCCACTCAGTAAATGTAGGGAGCCACGGAGCAGTCATCTGTGTAGATGGAGAAGGGAGAAAATGGTGATTTCTGTATTATTTGGCTCAGAAGAACGGCCACTAGGTCAACCAGCACCTTCTGGCTGCACCCCTATACCAGGGCCTGGCTGCTTCCATCCAAGTCCTGATCGTGTCTCATACGCAGACACGGAGGCGCCGGCCCAGGGGCTGGGGGCACACGAGCAAGGTTTGCATTGCAGTCTGCCATTAGGTGGCCTCGCGTCAGTCCTTGGTCCCACCTTTCCTATGGTTAGTGGGGTGGTGGTGGTGGTGGCGGGGGGGTTGGCAAGTATCCGTGGCACCCACCCACCTCACCCTCCGGGGCACCAGGAAAATGAGTGACGTCTGTAAGAGTCATAATTCTTGGTAGCAAGGGACCAAAATCCAACTCAAAAAGGTTTGAGCACAAAAGGGAGTTTGCTTGCTCGTGTAATGAGAAACCCAGGGTGGCCCCAGTGGGATCCGGGGACTCATGTGATGTCACCAGGTCTCTGTTTGTCTCTCTTCCTATCTGCGTTGACTTTCCTCTAGGTGGCCTTCATCCCTAGGTGTGGGGCGGCCCCGGTGGCCCCATCCTACAGTGCTTGTGGTAGAAAGGGAGCATTGCAGAGTCCCAGCGCCCCTCTCAGAGTGAGGTTCGGGTCCTGTGCCCCGCCCGGAACCTTCCGTTTGGCCGGATGGGTAGAGGGCGCCCCCTCCTGGGGATAGGGGGTGGTGCTTATAAGTCAACTTGCGTTGAGAAGGGATGTTCCCCCACGGAGCCTCAGCGTCTGGGGGGACAGCCGCTGACCTCACAACAGCAGATGCGTGTCGCAGCCTACTCTGGCGTCCGAGGCAGAGGACAGCGAAGGGCCGTGTGGTCAGCGGGTTGTGCTCAACGTGCCGCGTGCTGCAAGGCGGTGCTTGTGGCAGATGCTGCGGGTGCCTCTGTCTGCTCCCTTTTCAGGTCAGGCACCCACCCATCCCTGTGTTCCTGCGGTGATGGTGACAGCTGCTTGTGTGTCTTACCTGTGCCTGTCTCTAAAGGACTGCCCTTGGCCGAGGGGAACCACTTTGCTCCCAACATCACTACAGCCACTGGGGTGGGGGTGGGGGTGCTCAGCCACTGGCTGATTGATGACCGTATGACCATTCGGCCCTTCCGCCCCCAAGGGGGACACATTTTGGGATGCAATTCGTATTCCAGAGCTCCCTGCAGACTCTCCGGAAATCAGTTTTGTCGTCTTCCTGTTTCTCTCATTGCCTGTAAGTTTCCCCCAGGAGGACCCCCTCCATAAACCACTTCTGCAAGCACCTAAGATACCCGTTATCCATAAATCATGAAATACAGCTACTTACCGCGTGTGTCCCCATACAAGACTACCCCTATTTTCTCAGTGCAAAGGTCGAAAGGAATTTGGGGGCCAATCTGAAACGTAACGTAAAGAAACAGGAAGTCGGCACATTTCTGCTCACAATGTTTAAGTTATTCATCTTAGTTGTGCATACCCCTTTAAATCACACGTTACATAAAATATTAGTTTAGTGATACTGTGTTTCTGCTCACATTTCACGAAGCCATGCTGGCTGAACCTGGAGCGTGCGTCTTTGATATGGCCTTTGTCACCGCCAGAGCCACTCGCTTGAGTCATCTAATAGAGTTGTCAGAGCACGGCATCTTCCCTTTCATCCTAGCTCTTTGAGATTTAGTCCTTTTAGAATCTGAGTACAATGCCATCATAGAAATTTATCCACAGCCACGAGCACTCATTTAGGTGACATGAGGACAGCAGTTTTCATTTCTCTGGTAGGTGTCTGTTCGCAATTTCCACCGAATAGGCCTGCCCTATTTCGCTTTTAAAAGCCGACTTCAAGAGGCTTGTTTACAGCACCGAGTGCTGGTAATTGTGTTCCGGACGCCCAGGTATAATGACTAAATTTGGTTTAAAGGTCTCCCTTCCCACCATCTTTTTAAAATCAATTTTGTCAGGTGATGTCTATGAGTGACCCAAACCAGCATTGATTGGCATTTCGGGCTAATGAGTGTTTCTAAACAGTATTTTGTAATTCCAAATGGAGTAATTGGGAGACTTTTCTACAACAGGGAGACGTTGCAAGGATTTTGGGATAAGGCACGCCTTCTTTTCTGAAGGGTAAGTTTTGGGGGTGACCTCTCTCACACTTAGGCACGGGAAGTCCTTAGCGTGGCGTCTCTTCTAAAAGGTCAGCCAAGGGGCTGAAATGGGACCAAATGGTCTTGCTTGGCTCGGACGTGTCATTCCAAAAGTGAAATACGATTTGGGAGGACGTGGAGAAGGAATGTTTTCTTTATTTCAGCATAAACAGAGGCAGTGAAAGACCCAATATCTGAACGGTAGCCCAATCATAGGGGCTATTTGGCATCAACTACATTTTTTCATGTATTTTAAATAGCCATTCATTTTCACCTTTTTATGAATATTTTTATTCTCAAACTTCAATTCTATTAATTGCTCAGACATATTATAATTTGTTTGTAATATCTTATCTCATAAGGATATTAATAGGAATGATCTTAGCTAATATCCGTGAGGGTACTTACAAGGGACTAGTCACCATTCCGAGGCCTCTCATCCTCTCCGTTAAACTTCTGACAGGAATTCAGTGCTATAATTGCAATCATTTTAGAGGTCCTAGAAGGGTTAAGCGGCAGGCTGTGCACAAGCAAGGGTTCTGGGCCGTCTGACCCCAGACCCAGGTAATTAAATGGCATGCTTCTCATTCCGAACCTCGCTGGTTATCATCGGAAGCCCCCAAGTATAGTTTATTTACCTCTGTGATTTATGAACAAATAATCTTCAAGAATTTTAATCATAAAATGTACCTATTCATCATCCTCCTATAGATGTACACATATGCATAGATCTTATGTTAAAGGTAACCACACATACGAGTGTATTTGCTACATCGCGTTGCCGCGTACATGAAACACGCTTACCTGTGGTACGAGTCAGCTACTGCCGGGTAACAAAACGCCTTCAGACTCAGTGCTTCGTAACAGTGTTTCTTGTTGCCCACAGGCCTTTGGGATGGCCAGGCGTCCTGCTGGGTTTGTGCAAGCATCTGTGGGGTCAGCTGGGGGAACTGCTGGCAGGCGGCTGGGGTCTGGCTGGTCTGCGGTGGCCTCACTCACATGCATGGAAGTTGGTGGCTGTCAGCAGGGGGAAGCGAATGTCTTCTGGCTTTCCGTGCGTCCCGACAGCAAGAGCAGAGGCACACAGAGCTCCCGAGACCGAGGACTGGCAGGTCATCACTTCCACTGCATCCTACCGGCCAAGGAGACTTACGAGCCGGGCTCAGGTCAGGGTTTGGGAAGATGGCCGCACCTTGGCTGGGGGGAGCAGGGCAGCGGGTACCCCAGCCGGAAAGTGGGTTCTGATCACTCACACGGAGGATGAGGAACAGGGAGGCGGAGGCGTGTTCTACCTACCGCACGGGCTGGAGATAGAGACGGGGAGAGTCCAGGTTTTTTCTTTATAAAGAAGAATCTCAGGTAACATTCGTACCAGTAAGGCCACTTCCCAGCTGCCATTCACACGCCGAGGTTTCCCTTTGCGCCTTGACCACGAGTCTCTCTAAGCAGCAGTAAAAGCTGACCAGAAAAATGACGGAACGTTGAAATTCTAGTTAGAGAAAAACATGTTTTTGTTGGACGATGCCACCTTGAGAACCTTGTTACTGAACCCCCACGTTGGTGTTCACAAACTTGGGGGTGTATGTTTCTTTCCTAAGCTCTCCCCACTTCTAGATGCTTCTGTTTGGAGCCCCTCGGGGGACCGCCCCCGTCCGTCCGCACAGTCCCAGGCACCGCATGCCGTGGTCGCTGGTCTCATCCCTGCCACTTCCGGCCAGTCGTTGCTGCGTGTCCACTCTCACCCACCGGGGAACCTCAAGTTACACCGAGGGCTGCGGCAGGAACGGCGGCGAGCACGCTGGCTGTTATTTACCCACAACAAGGCGTGAGGCTCCCATAACTGCCTGAGAGGGTCCCAGTGTTCCAGGGCCCGCACTGCTCCTGCCCCGTGCCCCCGGCCGATCACCCGGGGGAGCTCGTACATATGCCCATATGTACCCCCCAAAAGAAAATTAACGTCACCTGCAACCGAAGAGAGAAAGTCTCCGGAGCATGCGAACGTGACTGGCTTGGGACACGGGAGTGCTCACGGTCCTCACGCCGAGGTCCCCTGCAGAACGGGGCTGACCGTTTCCGGCGCCTTTCATGGTCAAATAGCCCTCAGCAATAGGGCCTGTCGCTTGCAAAATTCATATTTAGCCTTTAAGGAGATCTACCCCTTTAAAGAAAAAAACACAACAACCCCCAAACCCTTGATGAATGCAAATTGACATTAAATGGAGTTTAAAAAAAAACGATCAGGGTTTTTAAATATGATTATAATCAGCGAGAGTGCTGGCACCGAGTCAAATCATTATTGATCTCACTCGTGGGGGGCGGGGGAGGAGGAGCTGCTGTGAATTAATCAGAAAAGGAGATTTTCTGCAAAGCCGGGCGGCCTGTGTATCCTCCCTGGGGCCTGCCCCTGCCCCGAGACCCCCCAGATGCTGGACACTCTGTTAACCCTTTGATGACCCGCCCCCCAGGATCAACGGTCACACGGGGGGAGGGTCTCTGTAGAGGGGTCACGTTTATGACCTTGAGGAATGTGGGAGCCCAGCGGCGTGGGGACCAGTTTGGGGACGAGACGAGTTTCCCTCAGCACGTTCGCCCGACGCGCCTTTCGTGAGCACCTACTCTGTGCTGGCACCCCGTTTCCGTCTCTCAGTCACCGCTGCAGGAAGTGGCCTGGACGAGCACCCTGAGGCCCGGGGAGGCCCCACGGAGGTCCCACCGTTACCAGAAATGACAGGTCAACTGTGGACACGTTATTATGAACTGAACCCCGCAGTGCATTTGGGTGTCCCTCGTGTCCCTTAATGTCCTTTTCCCGGTCCAGGGTCCCGCCTGTGACACCACATGACGTTCTGCGGTCATGTCTCCTTAGGTTCCTCTTACCTGTGGCAGCCTCTCAGGTTGTCCTTGTTTTTGGTGACCTTGGCAGTTCAGAGGGGTCCTCGTTAGGGGTTTTGTAGAACACCCCTGTGCTGGGGTCTGTCGGGTGCTTTTTCTCATGGTTACGCCGGGTTGATGGGTCTGGGGTCCTAGACACGGCTGCGTCTGCCGAATGGATGTTTGGGAGGTGGCGTTGTCACGCAAGTGTCACTGACGTTCTTAAAGGCGGTGGGACGGCTTGGGGGGCTGCCCCTCCCTCCGCACGCCTGGCCGGGCATAGCTTCTCCTGAGAGCTTGGCTCCTGGGTGTTTTGGGGCCCCCGCCCCCCAGTCACTTCTGCCTCGGGGGCTGTTGGGTCGGAGCCGCACTCGGGTGTGCCGGAGGTGTCCTTGCTGATCGTAACTGCCCATCCCAGATCAGCCCGGACCCCACGGCCACCCGGAAACTCAGGGCACCCAGTTCAACATGAACGTGAGGTAAACAGTGAGTCTATGTGTTTTGGGCATGGGTATCCCCCAAATATTGCACAAGACATACTCACACGCTAAAAGCGGCCCATCGGTAACCCTAAATCCCATTTAACTGGGCACCCACGTTTCCTCTGACCCCGCAGGTTCCCCAAGGCCCCCAGACCACGGTTGCCGGCAGAGACCTCTCTGGCGGACTCCCCGTGCTTGCACCCTGAGCTGCCCTTCGAGGCGGGTTTCAGTTCTGAATCCTGGTCCGTTTGGGGTTCCCTCTCCTCCCTGCCCGGTGGGCCCGGGGCCCTTCCTCGGCTGCGCTGATGCTGGGCTGTCCTTACTGATCCCCTAGGAGGCGGGCGGCTGGTCGCAGTCACGCGGGCGCTCGGACCCTCGGCCTCCCCTGTACCGGGTCCGTTTGCATTGCTCTGTCTGTCTGTCTGTCTGTCTCTCCCAGTCTCCTCCCTCTGGCTCGTTGCCTGTCACCCAGAAGAGCAGGGGCGGGCGGAGGTCCTCTGGGACCCCTTGCTTATCACGAGGGCCGCCGTCACCTTCTTCCTTCTCTCAGCTGAAGCACAGAGGACAGGGGTCCGTCTCGTGTTCTGGTGGAAACCAGGGCCCGTCTCTGCGCCAGCGCCGGCCCCGCACGCCATCGCCCAGCTCCTGCTGGCTCCTGGCCTCTCCCGCCTCCCCGCGTGCTGGGGGCCGGGGTGGAGTCCTTGCCCTGCGAGGACTTCCGCAGCGGTGACGTGTGCCTGCGGCCACTCGCCGTGCAGACAGGCCGGGGGAGTGTTCTGCAAGAAGCATGGAGAGAGCATTGCAGGGAAGACAAACTGATAAATAGCAGGTTTCAAGGTGGCTTTTGCTTCGAGGTGCTGGGGAGCACGTGGGACTGTGACCATAATTACGGCCTCCGGCGCGGGCAGGCTGCGAGCTCCTCCTGCCGTGTCCCAGCCCCCTTGGGGGCTCGAGCCCACGTCACACGTTTCTCCTGCCTGCCCCAGACCGGGAGGGGTCCGGGGGGGATGCCCCCCAGAACCCTCTCTCCGTGCTTCCGGGCCTCACTCTTTGATGGCCATGCGTGCGACTTTCTCATTGCTTTTGTGTCAGCGTGCGCAGAAACAGTGTGAACGACGGTATCTCCGAGCCGCTGTGTTGGTTTACTCCATGCGAATCGGAGCTGTGCAGCCTCTTCCTGGTCCGAATTTGGTAATGACGTAGTTTTAAACAGAAGTCAGGAAGATTTCCCAAATAGATGTTCGATGACAGCTACTCACGGCCCCGGCGGTCTGTTTCCCTTCTGGAATCGCCTCTTACTGGGCCGCAGTGGCTACCTCATGCAGTGACCGTTTCTGCGTGCAGAAGCAGCCCCCGTGGCGTCTATGAGGAGGACACGTGCAGGAGGCCACCCTCGGCCTAGCGAAGACCCCACCGCTGCCCCAGACCCCCAGCACGGAGACTTGGGACTGCTGGGAGGCTCGCGCTCCACAGACCGTCGCCTGTCCCTCTCACAAGCTTTGGGCCTTTGAAATCCTGTTCTGTCCCCAGCCGCCTTCAGCTCTGGGCATGATCCGTGCAGAGCCTCCCGCCTGCGCCTAGGTGCAGCCCCCGCTCCAGTCCCGTCCCTTCTCCAGGTGGGGTTTCTGGGTGCACAAGCCCGATGAGTGCCACGGGGCACGACCCACGTCCCCCCAGGACCTGCGTGTCCTTCCTCACGTGGCTTTAGAATTGCAACACAGAGCCCTGTGGTGGGGAGAAGGGTAGAAGTCCCCCAGGAAAGACAAAAAGGTTTTTAAACTGCCTGAGAGCGTAGACGTTCTAGAGGATTCTGAATGTCCATGGCTTTTCTTTAAGAAAAGAAAATCTAGAGCGATCCGGCTTCTTAATGGGTTTGGTGGGGTGCAAACGTCTTCCGGGGCCGTGCTGCTCGGGGTCTCAGGGATGGTCTCTGAACCTCAGAGTCCTGTTCTTCACGTTGTCACACGTCACAAAAGGTAGAAGTTCTAAAGCTGGTGTGGGGACAAGAGCGTGGTCCTGTCACTGCTCCTGCCCCTTTGTTCCGGGTCCCGGCGACCCGGAAGCCCCAGTCTTGGTGACCTCTTCGTGGAAGGGAGCGCCTCCGTGGCCCGCTGTGGTCTGGAAGCGCTCGGGCCCGTGTCCCTTTATTTCCCGCCAGGGTCCGTAGAAACCCAGAGAGGCCTGTGCCCAGACACCCGCCTCGAGTCGCCTTGCCGTGGGGTTGCGATGACAGGGCTGACGCTTCGGAGGTGGCAGGAAAGATGAAGCCGGTTTCAATCGCAGCGAGCTGCCGTCCTTCGGAAGAAAGTCGCGTGTATAGAGCACGTCTGACAGCACACGTTGTGGGTAACTTGGGGCATGCAAACTGCCCTCCTTCCTCTTTACGCCGACCAGTCCCTGGATGCTCCTACACGGCGCGGATTCACGTGGCCAAACTATCCGGAACCGTCTGTTCCGCCCGCGTGGTTGACAAGAACCATCTGAGCGGGACAGAGCCTCCGGCTTTGCGACACGGGCCGCCGCCCGAAAGGCGAAGCGGAGCGTCACGCCAGGTGCCGGGCACGAGAACGGGAAAAGCTAAGAGCCAGCTGAGCGACACGAGGCCGGTCACCCAAGCACGTCTTGCCGGCGGGCGGCTGTCCGTTCCTCCACGCTCTTCTCTTGGTGCCTGCTTGTGCCCCCTGAATGTCAGGCACGTGCCTCTGCTCTGGGCACACGACCTTAACCTACGGGCGGGCTTCGCCCATGGCCTCGCTCCGAGCAGCTTTCAGGGAGAACAGTGCCTGCGACAGGAGTCGTGAGTCGATGGCCTTTCGTCACACACATACAAATAAGCAAGTGTCACTGAGAAAAGTGGTCTCTGCCCTCACACACGGGGTCACTGAGAAGGGACAAAGTTTTAGAAAATTGTGTTTTTCTGTCTCGTGGGGGAACGAGGCTTCTGAGTCATCGTGCTGGTTCTCAGATGGCTCTGGGAGGTGACATCTCGGGATGACTCCGGCCGGTCCCTTCTGGCTCTCGGGTCCACTTGGCCCCCGGCACGAGCCACAACGCGTCTGCTTTGTGGCATTCGCCGCCACATGGACCACGGTGTCCCCTCAGCTACGTGCACGCCGTGTCAGCTGGGCGGGCCCGAGTGGCTTGAATTGTGACCAAGAAACCCGGCCCGAATGCCCCCTCCCCTGCTTTGTCACCAGCGTCTCTGCTTCTGAATTCTGTGCATCCCTGAGCGTTTAAGGGACGGAAATACTCTCCCCGGATCTCTTTCTGTCACGAACGCGGTTTAGGGAGAATCCCTCCGGGGACAACGTTACAACGCAGCTGTCTCCAGTTGGAAGAAAGTTAGACAGGTGACGGGAGCCCCTGTGACAGGCGCCTTCGGAGATAAAAGCTTTGCCAGTCGTGCCGAAGAGACGGGCCGCTCCATTGTGTCGTGCGGGGAGGGGGAGGGCGCAGGGGGTGGGCTGGGGCTCTGCTCCCCCTTTCTTTCCGGCCTTTAAACGTCTGTGAGTGGGCCACGGGCGGCGGGGGGCCCGGGGAGGCCCCCTGGGTGCAGCCCCTGCCCTGCTCTGGGTCACGCGTCACTCAGCACGCGGCCCCGAGGGAAACAAGCCGGCAGCCTGAACTCCAGGGGCCCCTCACCTGCGAACTCCCTCCCGGCTGCTCTGTCTCCCGCTAATGGCTCTGCCCCATTACCTTCCTGTCAGAGTTAATGGGGAGACATTCTTCCCCGAAAGCCATCAGTTGAGTAATCTTGCTCACCGAATCGCAGAAGCAGGGCAACGCCTCCTTCTCCCGGTGACAGTCTGAAGAAACGGCCATTGCTGGCCACGGGCACTCCGCCGCCAAGTCTGCGCCCCTTTCCCCTGTGAGTCTCGTTAGTTAAGCAAGTGCGAAGGGTCCTCGCGGTGGGCTCTGGCGTTGGCACCGCGTCGTTCACAGAGCTGCCCGTCTCGCTCGCTATCGCCGGTCTTCACGTGCTCTCCTGCTTCCCCCAGCGTGTCCCTTCTTTGCTTTAGCGCGTCCTCTCATTGTCCGGGCCTGACGTGGGCTTCAACTTGCAGAGAGACTGGAAGCTCGCTTTCCCGCTAAGTATGTCCCTTTTCCGGGGAAAGCGGCACGTGAGGTGTGCTCCTCCGGGACACAGAGGCGTGGCGCGCAGGGGACGTGGTCTCCGGGAAAGAGCCCCGCGGCTGGAAGAGCCCCCCGCGGAGGAGGCAGGACGGAAGGCGGTCAGCAGCACACAGCAGCGCTCGGGTGTGGGTGCGAACGGGGAAGGCACGCGCCCCGTGCCCGCGCAACGCCACGCGTGAGGCTTCGTCCCCGTCCTGGGCAGAGCCGCCGGGTCCCCCGAGCACGCCCGGGCCCGCCTGGGGCTCTGTCCTCCCGCTGTCGGGCTGCCCTTCAGAGCCGACACCGTGACCTGACGCTGACTTCTCTCTCAGGCCAATCGCGTCGTACCGGGCTCACTGGGTCCCAGACGCCAGCGTCCGCATGTCCCAGGACGTGACGGTCCCCAGGCTGCTGGCAGGGTTAGGCTGGGGTCGCCTCCGCACCGCCCTCCACGTACCCCCACGTGCACACCAACACGGACGGGTACCGCACTGTTGCCTTTGCACAAACAGGCCGCAGCTCACGCCGTCACCTACGACTCTTCCCCTCGTAGCACACGTGACGCCAGGCCTGTCACCTAAAGTGGCACGTGCGTCCCGGCACGGCGCAATGCAGCCAGGCGTCACGGCCCCCGGCCCAGGCGTCACAGGTCTCAGCCCAGGCGTCACGGGCCCCGGCCCAGGCGTCACAGGTCTCAGCCCAGGCGTCACGGGCCCCGGCCCAGGCGTCACAGGTCTCAGCCCAGGCGTCACGGGCCCCGGCCCAGGCGTCAC
>PVJL010006564.1:0-27620 GCA_004026885.1 Lyroderma lyra
AGTCTGGTACCTGGATGGCAGCACAGGTGTGATCAGCCTCATCATATTTGCCTATGGGGGTCAAACTCCTTATCGCCACGGTGCCCAAGGTGAGGCAGATGTGCCACTATGAGATGATTGTGTGAAAGGGGCCGTAGCCACCGGTTCTGCACCCACACAGAGACCTACAGGATGACGAGAGGTTTCCACACAGGTAGACAGATGGTGCCAATATTTCACTGCACATCCATTTTCTTGGATGGGGAGAATGACAAGAGAGTCAAGGTTGAAGAAACAGGCAGGTGTGAGGTTATGGAGGACCGTGTGCACCTATAAGAAATGGGGAGCCTTTAAGAATGTTAGGCAAAGTCAGGCAGAACAATGAGCAGATGATGGTGATTATTAATATACAAGTGAAAAATTAGGCCTTGAATTTATTAAGTGGCAAAGGGAACAGGGAAAATAAAAATAGAACAGGACTTTGATCACGATCGAAACTACGTGATGAGGGTGAAAATTGTGTTTGTGACTGATGATCTTTATTTTCCAAGGCTAACAACTCTTTTGGTGTCAAGGAAATTGAAAGGACAGAGAAAGCTAGGAGGTATGCACAACACAGGGCAGATAAGCAAGGCTTCCAAATGTAAGAATCTGTTGGCTTAAGCTTTTTGAAAAAAAATAATCTAGCTGTACTGAGGTTATAAAAATTATTTTTATTTCAAATGTGAAAATATAAAAACCACTTATATACGTGTATAAAATTTAAGGGTATTCAAACATCCAAACTTTCAGTTCCAGCTTTAGCTCCTAATAAATGTAAGTAAATTTAATTGTGATAATATTCATAGCAGGCATCCATATAAAGATACTATTTCTAAAAATTAAAATACGGAAGAAAAATAATACACTCTGCTACTGATAAAAGTACAGAGCTGTAGAAGTCAGTGCCATAGACTTCCTAACACCCTAACACCCTCTCCATTCTGAAAGATTACTGGTAGACAATGATAGGAATCTCACTCATGTTGGCATGTGACCTTTTCCTGACCAAGAAGACATGAGGAGACAAGAGGAGAGGTTTGCTGGCGAGCCTCTGCAAAGCGGTTCTTCAAGTCCGTGAAGGAGATACAGTAAAGGTGCTCATCTTCCTTCTCTGAGTGCTGCCAGGTTTGAATGGGTCCATGGGATAGCTGCAGCCATCATGCCACCAGCTTGAAGATGAAGCCAGTATTAAAGGGAGCAGAGCAGAGATGGAAAAAACGTGGTATTTGGTGATAAACTGAGCTGTGGAGCCCACCCTGTTGGAACTGCCTCTTGTTTGGTATTATAAGTGTCCTTATTATTAAGCCATTTGAATCACGGTTTCTGTTACTTTCAACCAAAAGCTTCCCAACTAAAATAAGACCTAAATGTAGATCAAAAGTAAACATTAACAAATGGTAATCATGTGTTGAATTAAGATTTTGCTCTTAGTACATCAATTTCTGTTATAGTCATTTTTTAAATTTCATTTGAAGTTTACATAATCCCTTCCCTCTGAAGTGTCATGAATCATTTTTTTATACTCTCACATCTAACCATCTGTCCTTTCACATAGTATTGCTGACAAAGACAAACAGAATAGAAGGGAAGCAGCAGCTGAATCTAGCTCTCGGTTAATGTGCAAAGGGATGATCTCTCTTTCATAAACAGTTTGAAGGCCAGAGTACTAAACTTTCTGATGGGAGCCCATAGAGACAGCATATGGAGAAGCTGATAATCTTCTAATAATTGTTTTTTAAAATAAAAACAACTGAGCAGTTTCTTAAAGCTAGTAATATATCCTTTACTGACTTGCACCCTGGCTGTACTGGAAACATTTCTATACATTTTTAATAACCTTGAATAAAAATAGTACATGCAAAATATAAGCATAGTGTTTGGCGCAAGGTATTATTATTAGCAATGGTCTACTTAGAGCCGAATACCGTGCCGAGTCTAGCACTGAGAGCGTCCCAGTGTCTCTAAAGCTCCCACTACTTCATTGGTGATGTATCTGCTTGAAAGTCAGTCTCAGGGCTAGTGTACATAGGTCTTTCATTTTCAGATGCAAGCAGCAACTTTGGCATTTCTTATCACAAAAAACCCGTATGAGAAAGCTGGCAAGCCCAATGAACTTCCTGGGCAGAGGGGGCTTTCTGTCAAAGCTGGCAGGGTCTGATCGTCCACCATCTTCAGAATTTGCCCATTGAGTTGGACAGATCTGCAAAGGGAAAAGAAATGTCCAAGTTAGCCGAGGTGTGTGTGCCCCAGCTGCTCTATCCGCCGTGAGCTCTTTTTAAGACCGAAGCCTTTTTTTGTGGCAGCCACATCACATAACTTGTATTTCAATACTAGACAAGTTAGGTATTTGACCTAAATGGTGTTTAAGCTACACTGGTAGCGTTGATCGTTGTGACAGAGACCGTGAGGATGCAAAGACTGAAATAGTCACTGACCGCTGCTTTACAGAAAATGGAAATCACGTGATTGATACGAGCCAATATGGTAGAGGTATAAAAAGGCTAAATATGACCCAAGTTCTGGATTTGTGGCTATTTTATTTGATAGCAAACAATGGAAAACATTTTTATATAAAGCAAATACATATATAGAATGGAATGTAAATTTCACAAATTTAACATAAAAAGTGACAGCCAATGAAATGTCCCACTTGTAACTATGCCCATAACCCTTTAATTGCTCTTCCTCGGGAGGGATGCATTCATTTTCTTATATTGTGAAGCTATTTTGGTGGAATGTACATTGCAGTGGTGAAACAAAAACAATTTTGTTCAGCTAAACCACAGAGTCCAAAAAATTTATGTTTCCTTTGTATTTCACTGTTGCAATTCAAATTCAAAACTGAGTCAATAAATGGAAAAAATTGTTAAGCACAAATGTTATTTCTTATACATAATTATTATTTAAATTAAATGAATATGTCCTTACAGCAATAAATCCCGTATAAACAGGAGCTTATAAAGAAAGCTTTAGTCTGCCTGGAGTTCTACAGGTAATTACTTCCATAATTGTAAACAGTGCTTACAGCTCTATTATTATTTTCTCAAATGCTTTTTATAGCATGAAAAAAAATTAGCACTTTATTTTTGAAAATGTATGAGATTAATTAGTCAGAATTATATGTATAGTATCTATGTAATACATGTAATATATGTAGAAGACTTAAAACAATGCATTACCTATAGTAAGCACTGTGAAAGTACTATTTATCCTCTGTATTATTCAGAAATAAGTATAACAAACGCAACCTATTATATCGTGACTGTTTTTAATATTTTGATGTATATCCCTTCCTGTCTTTCCTATGCATGTATAATACATATAGGAGGGCTGTCTGGAAAGTATCCAGCCTTGTAATATGAAAACTGGAGGCATTTGTGGCTGCATTTTTTCTAGACAGTCCTTCAATATTTTCATTTAAACAGAATGAGTGGACCGTGTATAGTATCTTAAAACTAGATTCTTTTTCCCTTAACACATCCTAACACTTGCTCAAAAATTCATCCACTCCATCATTGGATAGGCTGCACACAATTCTATTATGTGAGTATACTGGTTGTTGAATTAGTCATCATTTGGTTGTTTCCAATTTAGCATTATCATCAAGTTTTAGTTTTAAAAATCTCTAACACTCTATCCTCACTGAGTCAGGAGAAAAACTGGGTTTCATAGAACCTTGATTACAGGTCCAGCTCTGGGCTCTGTACTTTAAGACATGTCAATTAGATGCCCGTGATCATGCTGCAGGGTAACCGCCTGCACTACATTTGTAATTGGTCTGCGTGCACTGGGGTTTGTTTTCATGCCTGTATCACATTAGCTTTTAGATGAGTTCTGGGAGGAAATGCCATGACCACCATCAGGAAACCACAACCAAAAATAAGTTTTGAAAATATCTCTACCTGACAGTAGTAAGATCTGTTCTGCAGGACACTGAAGACCATTTACAAGGATATACCAAAACATTTCAGAAATACTTTTGAAGAGGCTATGGAGCTTAAAGGTAAATCTGATCACTGTAAATGAATATTGCTGTGGGATAAGATGATGACGTATAGGCAAGATACTAATATCATTGGGCTTTCTTGTTTAATCATCTATAAAAGTAGCTAAAGGATGCTATCAGGGTGCTGAGTGTAAGCTGAAAGTATGCTGCTTAGTTTTGCATTGGGCTGGGCAAGGAGGGTAGGGGTTTATTGGAGGGTAATACCTTGTTTCCTATTTTGAGCTCAGTAACATGATGACAAAGAAATAAAAGACATGCTTATAAAGTTTCAGATGTATTAGAACTGGAAGACAATCCAGTTGTCCTTCAAATAACTGAGAGTTATTTTGCAGAGATTAAGGGTAGCACATTTCAATGCCCACAGAGGCTGAGGAAATTGCACGTGCAAGTGCACGTAAAAACGCTGAACGTCCTGCCTCAAGTACACAGTCCCCAGTCAACTCTGCCTAATTGGGAAATCAAGCCCAGCGCTGCCATGGCATCCATTTTTAAAGAAAAACTAGAAATCCAGGTATTTTAGTACTTGTCGATTGAACGTTCACAACTGATTAATAACACAAACTAACAGTGAGTCCACCTTCTCCACCAGAGAAAGAGGAAAACAAATTCTCTAAACCCACTGTCCGCAGGCATGTGTCGGAGTTTCTGACCCCCGCCCTAGAGAACAGAAGGAAGCGCAGCAGCAGAAAGGAGGGGAGCCTCCCTTCATCCTCCCCAGAAGGGAGACCCCCAGGAGAGGCTGAGGAGGGGTCAGACCTGACCTGAAACTAAAACGATGTAAGACACGTCCATCTCCAGGGTTGTTACACTACATGCTAAAAATATCCACTTCAAAAAGGGTCAGACCCAAACAGAATGCATATCTGTTACCCAAATATGCATTCTTCACAACAGGGGAAAAAATGGTTTAAAGTAAGAGAACGGGGAAGTAAGCCATAGTATTTTATAGACTATGCAACCCATTAAAAATGTCTACAAAGGCTATATATAAAAAGACACTCCCTTTTTGCCAGTACAAGTTGTATGGTCACCACTATGGTCAAGAAAATAAAGGACTGGCACCAAGTGTTAACAATGCTCTTCTGTACAGGACTTGGGAGAAAGCATACTCACTACCCTTTTTCAGGTTATGATGCTAATTGTCACTGAAAGTACAATCACTCCTATAGCATTTGCAAAGATGAGAGGAGATAGTGAGGATTTGGTAAACTCTTAATTTTTTTATGTTCCAGTGTGTCATACATTGGCCAGAAATCTGACAGTGTTTGTGTGCCTAACTCTTCAAGGCTCATTGCCATTCTTGGATATTCTGTTGAATATGGTCTTTTATAAGACATGTTCAATGACTGACTTTTTAAAACCAAAATGTGTTTGAAGCAACTTCAAAGAATTCACCTAAAAGGGACATTTCTGGAGGTATTTTTTTCTTACTCTAATTAATATAAAAAAACTACACATGCTATAAGAGAATCACACCCAGCTCACACAGTATAATATTTTACACCAACCACATACTTTTATTAGCAATTATATACAGGTGTTATAGGTTTTGCTTTAGCGACAGTGTTACCAAGAACTATTAGAGCAAATAATCTAAATGCATTGAATGGGTCTTCATATAGCAAGTTATTTGGAATTGCAAACTTTTCCCTAAGCTAATTACTAGTTCATGTTTGTTTCTTTCTACTTTGGACTCTTAGAGTGAGTTATACTTGTATTAATAAAATTCATATGTGAACTTCCTGAATATTAAGAATTTTCAGCACTTGAAATAGTTGACTTTGTTTTGCTCCCTATTAATGCTCTCTATTCTGATAAATATCAATACATTTGGTGTTTATTAAAGTTTAAAATGAACAAGAAAATTACTCACTTGGAAAATAATCCATCAGGTCCTGAAGGTTTTACAAGGTATCTGTCCACTTGTTTGTCAAATAAATAATATGGTAACTTCAAGTGTTTGGTGACATTATGGAGGTTTAATGCATACAGAGTTAAATCTCCTCCTTTATACCTTGGGCTAAAGGCAAATAGAGTAACTCAATAAAAATAGTTATTTAAGTAAAAACAATTACAAACATAATTATGGATACTAAGTATATGAAGCTATAATGATGGGCCCCTTTTATCCTTCCATTTATGATAAGAACACTGATGTGGTCCTGTTTGAAAACATGATTAAAAACATTGCACTTCACGCCACCACTTTCTGGGCGAGAGCACTCAGTAGGTGGCTGTTTTGGCTAGAATTAGTATTTTAGTATCATCCTATCAAGAAAAACAGACTGAAAGTAAGGAGAAAAAAAAATTTGAGATTTAGAAACATATTTTGCTACCAAAGGGTGAAATACTGGACTACAAAAATCTCTATGGCCTTTCAATCCCATAAATTAGGTTGAAACTTTGAAAACAAGATGATTGTTGCTCTCCTTTTATTTCTTCTTCTTTCTCATTATATTTATCAGATATGATGTAAGGGGTTAAGTATATTCATATAATTATTCATTCATATGAATTTGTATATTTATATTCACTCACAGTCATTCAAAAAAGTAATTTGTTCATATAAAACTACATTTGCACTATTCTTTATTGAAATTCAGAGTATATGAATATAGATTATGACAATTAAAATTGCTGTAAAAATCTTTGCTGGGCTGCAAATGCTAATATTTAAGTTGTATTTTTCAGGTAGACTCTGGCACCATATCTCTATGGATATGGAAAATCATAAAGAGCAATGACACAGCTGAGACCCCCTGTGTAGACAGGACAATAGGGCATTAGAGTAGGAAGGTATGCGCTCACTAATGAAAACTTGTTGGTTGGTAAAGACTATGTTGCATACTTACTGGTTGACGTTTGTACAATGAAGGTATACTCGAAGTTTGCTTCTGTCTGGGCCTTTCACGCTTGCTTTTAATACATTGGTGCCCACCAGCTTCTTGAACAGAAGAGAGAGCCAATAATCCTAGTTGTGGTTGGGAAGGGGAGGGATAAAAATAGATCTTTACTTAGTTCCTTACTGAACAAAAACAATATTGAGCAAATAGTAATCCTACAAATAATGTGACTGTTATTCTAGAAGTATTTAAAGATTCGTCTTTTGGTTCATGTTACCCATGAACCTAAGGGCAATATCTTGTTTGCTGCTTTTTAATCACTGGAGGACTCTGTTTCCACAATCTAGATGGCCAGGCCTGCTAGGAGATAAAACTCAAGAATGCAATTCATGCTTCAGAGACAGCTTAAATATTCTTTGTTATCTGACATCCAAGAATTCGAAGCAAAGCTCACAGCAGAAAGTTTGGTTACATACTCATAGACACACACACACACAAACACTCTCAACTGTGTAAAATAAAAGTTTTATCTGTTTAAGAGATTAAAATAATTCCCTTTAAAATCTTATAACCTCCTAATGAAGCAATGGGTTAAGCAACAATCATCACTAGTAGCTGCCAGGGTCAAAAAAAGAGAGACAACCAGACATTACACGTCTTTTGATAGAAGCATCAATGAAGAACTCTTGCCAAGCAAAACAAAACAAAATAAAATCCAAATAAGCTCAATCGTCTAATTCTAACTACCAGGTTACAAGAACTAGAGGGGACAGAGGAACATGCTAATGATATCACAGGAATAAATTCAGGAAAATATAGGATGTAAGAAACAGTATAAAACAAATTACCTGGTTTCTTTAATTAATACGTTCCCAGGGACAAGAACGGAGAGGGAGGGAGAACTTAAAGATTAATAGACTTAGCTACATCAACCAAGTGCAGTATGTGGACCTTGTGGATTTGAATGCACGATTGAAAGCACTTGAGAAAATGTGAAACACTGAGTAAATACTTGATGACTTTGTGGAATTACTGTTGATACAGGCACTTCTCACTTAAGGACTGAGTTCCATCTCTATGACTAGGTCGTTAAGCGAATTGGTCGATAAGCGAACTTAAAGGCAGATGTCTTGTGTGGTGTCATGACACCACAGGCTATGTATTTTTCATAGGTATCATGTGATACACTTATAAACAAAATATTTAGTCTTGGGTGATTATGAATGCTTCTTGTAGTGAATACTGACTGACTTCAGGAAAAAGATGGAGACTGAGAAAGGAGATTCGGGAGCCTCACACAGACTGAGAAAGAGAATTCCCTGATCTGGAGAACTGGTCCTAATTCCCAGTGGTCATTAAACAGGTAGGTCATTAAGTGAGGAGTGGCTGTATTTTAAGTTATGATCATGATATTTTCTTATGGTTTTACAAAGAAGATACATACTAAAATATTTATAGATAAAATGATATATATCTCCCCAGTGGCTATTTAGACAGTAACACTACATTTCCTGATTTAGCTGAACCAGATGCAGTTAAAAGTAGGGTGACAATGAAATGCTCTTCATAATTATCTTGAAGATTATTAACAAAATAGCCCAATCTTAGAGTGAGATCTTTGAACAGTTACATGGTATTGGCTTATCTTCAAGTTAAAGAAGTTATTATCTCATGATGTAAATACATTTTAAAGCTCTGGATATTGAGGCAATTTTAACTTTGATTTACTTTGTAAAACTTTTTATGATCCAAGTTTGATATCTTGTAAAATTGGAGTCATAAAATTTCAAACATCCCCTTTTTAAAAAATTCCATACCATGGCCCCAATGGCTCACCTTAAAAGCATTATTCCTATGTCTCAATTTCTTCTCTTGAGACACAAAAATGTCAGAATGGATGATCTCTAAGTTTTCTTCCAGATCATCTTTCCATGGTTTGGCTACTTATTGAGATGACTGTATTTATTGAAAGGATTGACTGTTCATAGGAGGTTACTACAAGGGGCCCTCAGTATAATCTACACACAGAAATAGGAAACTAATGATCACTTACAGGTAAAGGTTCAAAGTTTTCATCCACTAGGTGGTAGTTCCCAGCGCCGAAGAACACTTGCCTCATCACCACTTCTATACCCATTCTGGCCGACAGGCCCAACTTATCCAGCCACCTGGAAGAGTGAGCCCCAGGTTTCGTCACGTTCGGAAAACAAAATCACTCAATTCTAATCATACACTATTCTTATTGGTTCATCTAGGTGGGGGGATTTGACAGAAAACCAGAAAAATGGTGTTAATGGTAAACAAGTCATTCCAATGAGATGGAGACTTTCTTTCCCTTCACACGTTCCCACATTTCTGCATGATAAGAAATCCTAGAAGATTATTATGATAATATGCCATGGAAATCCCCTTCAGGGTAAGACAGCATCTATAATTAAACAATTATTCCTTCCCCTTCGGGGTACCCCTCCCCACGCCCATCCCCACGTGAGGTTGCTTGTAGTCAGCAGTAGTAAAATGTGAAAATAGAATGCACACCTAAACTGTTATGATGCCTTCTGCCTCCCCATCTTTAGTTAATGGCCAAACACTTCCATTTGTTTCTCTACTCCTCATGCCCCCATAAGCATAGATGATTTGGGCTTTAGTTTGGGCTCATAAGAATGAGGGCAGGAGAGCAAAGAGAGTAAGTCTCAATGTAATTGGTACAGAACTACAGATTAAGACTGTTAAGGGAGTTATGGAATCTCAGTCGACCAGTTGTTTAAGGCAGTCAAGTTTGTGGTGGTTGGACAGCCCCTCTGGTGTGACCTCATACTTCAGGCTCTAAGCTTCTTGGGAATGTATAAATATTATGTAGCTGTATGTACTCCGTATTCTTCTCAGAGTCAAGGCTCTAGCATGTGCTTTTCTCTCTCTCTCTCTCTTTTTTTTTTTTTACAATGTACTTATTTAGAGGAAGAATTCTTGGCATGTTTATGGGCCATAATTAAGAAACAACACTTCTAAACCAATTCATTCGTACAGTGATTAACTTGGGACACATGTTAAGGACGTTCAACAAGCTTTAGTTTAGTAAGTCATTTTCTTGCAAAATCTGGCATGAATTTTGAGATTCAGTCACAGAAACCATGTCAGCTCAGATTTATGGCTGATGAACTATTTAAACTGAATAGAACAGGAGGACACTGCAGTCTGGTCCCTGAGGCGAAGGCTACTTCACTCACATAAAGCCAGCGGCAAAGGTATTGGACAGCAAGGGCGCTCCACCCCCATATGCAGAACTCGTTTCTCCTAACCAAACCTTCTTGTGGGGTCTGGTGTCCTTAACAACCTATGGAACAGGAAAGTCTCCATGGTCACTGCAAACAAGCTGACAAATTATGTTGCTGAAGATGAACGACAGTCAAAACCTTGTATTCCCAGACCCACCCATCCAATATAGTTACAAAATATATTCACAGTCACTTAGGTCTTGGACAATTTACTTTTATTGGAATAGTAGATATGAAGAGAATGTCAATAATCCCATTCTTATGGCCTATGAAAGTTAATTGTACCAAAAGACTGTTAGAAGTATTTTTAATTTCTAACCAACATACATGGATAAGACTTGATGCTAAGGGGGGCCAAAGGTCAATAAGACCTAGTACCTGTTATCTAAAATTAGAAAAACACCTAAGAACGAACACACACACACACTAGAACTAGCTAAAGGAGAATAAGGATGTTTGTTTTATATTAAAAGGACAACAAGAACTTTTACCTGGAAAATTTTCTGTGCAGATAAAATGAAAGTGTCCAACACATGAGGGTTTAGAAAGTCTTCTTTGGTGGCAATTCGTCCATTCAAGTAATAGCTAAATTATTCAGAGAATATTCAGAAGAAAATAGTAACCTTTATTTTCTGCTTTTAATTGGCCAAACTTGCTCTCCTTCCTACCTGTTCTCATCCCTCTATTATTTAAAAAAAAAAAAAAAAGGCAGAAGTTCTGCTAAGGAGATACCAGGATGCAAGGGGACCAGGTACTCTGTCTTGAGAGGACAGTGTCAGTTCAGGCACTTTTGGGCTGCCTGTGTTTGGCAAGCATGCTGGCTTTAGCTACTTACCCATTCCATGAGTTAAATAATAGCGTGCCTTGATTTTGTAGAAACCATCACATTATTTAAACTAAATTAAATTTTTTTTATTAATATTAAAATTCTAGTGAAGTTTTAGACCCTCTTTGTCTCTTACTTGAACTGTTAGCAGTTAAATGGAAATAATTGTTTGAAAACTAGGTGAGAAGTAAAGCTAGCATTACCTCCTTAGTATGACGAGCAGGAGACATACTTACTGATGCCACGTAACGGAATCAATCACGTCTCCCCCAGCCTTCAGGAAACTAGGGAAAAAACTATTATGTTATCATTTAATTCTCATAGACACAACACATATGCACAATGCAGCCACAAGAGTTTTATTCCCTAAACATGGACTGCTTATTATTTCAGAATCGGGCAAACAAAGACTTCCTAATTTGGACACAAATTTTATCACAGGTGCCATTTGCCTCAAATCCGTGGTATTCTGACCCATCAATGTCTCCTCTTCTAGTAAACCATCTAGTTTCGCAGCAAATTGTTTCACAACAGATGGACTATTGATAGCTGAGCAGATGTACCATCTGAAGTGGGACAGCATTGATGTTTTCTGTCCGATTTCAAATGGTACATCTGGTCAGCCGAGTCTCACTGGGCTAAATTTAAGGTGTCAGTAGGCTGACCCTACCTACCGTTTGAAACGGGACAGTAACATTGCTTTCTGTCACATTTAAAACACTACATTGAGTCAGCCACCAGAGAGAAACACTAGTTTTAAGACAGGTGGTTCTGCTTCCTCGAGGTCTTACCTCCTTAGCATATTCAGAGTCTTTCCTCGAGGCTGGCCAATGTCAGGACCATAAAGTTTGGCATTTTTGAAACAGGATTTTCTTAGAAGGTCACGCAACTCAATAAAGTCTTCTCCTAACTGCAATCCATCAATGAAAATACCAGCCTTCTTCTGGAAGCTGTTAGGTTCTGAAAGGGCAATTCTCAAAATAATCACCTACCTAGAAATTCCTTATTTAAAAGCAAACACAATAGCCACATATAAAAGCAACAGAGCATTTTTCAAATTACACAAAGTTAGAATCCAAAGTCAAAGAAAGAAAAATGTCTTGTTATAAAGAAGATATTCCAGGAAAACAAAAATTTAAATTATATAACTGAAGTAAAAAATGGTATTGAAACAATTTGAAATTAATAATGGAAATATTAAACCAATGGACATTTGGGAAATAGTCTGTATCCAGTATTTAATAACCTAGTTTGCTTTTTCAAAAACATTGTGGCAGGCCAGAACATTTAAACACCAATGCAATTAAAAGTCTCACTGAGAATATTTACTCACAAATGATATGTGCAAGAGAACCTGGAAGGAGCAAAGCTGAAGAGATGGGAGGGAAGCACAGAAAGTGTCTAATCTACTTCCCAAGTACAACTTCATCCAGGAAACCCGACCTCTTTACAAAATGGGGCCCAGGAAAGAGGGAAACATAATGGCATCACTGTGCTCTTTCTCTGAAGAGCAGGAGTTAGCGATGGGTAGGGTAGAACAGCAGGTAGGCATGGATGTACAGAGATGGGTAAGTATGGGTTCAGATGACCTTTTGCTCATAGCGTGGCTGTTGTAAAGTTGTTCAACATCTAGTTAAGTTATGGCTGCCTTGACCCTTCTATTCTGTTTTCTGTGCTTCAACTTACCTGTTACCCTCAGCAACCTGATCCCAGATCTGCTGCTAGACTTTACAAAAACACATGCCACTAAAAACATGTAGTATTCTTTGCTTATTTCCTTGGTGGCCTGGGTCCCTGCCTCTAGAGTGGAAGTCTCAAGAGAGAAGAAACCTTACTGGCACGCTGGACTGCCTGAGTTCAAATCCTAACTCCTCTGAGAGTTGCCCAGCAGTGCACAGCTATTCATCTAACTATTTGTGTCTCTTTTATCATCTGTGAAATGAAGGTCATAATTGTATCCACCTCAACATGGCAATAAAGATAAACTATAGTAAGTTAATACTTATTAAATACTGAGAACAGTACCTGGGATTATATGTGCTATTCATATCACTACATCTCATTTCCCATTTTATCTTTAGTTCCATTAGCTGATGTGCAGGAAAAGCAGTATAAATATGTGTGAATGAATGTGGCTAATCATGAGCACGTTAGTAAGAATCTGTACGTTCCTTGCAAAAAGGGATGAAGGAGGAGACAATCAAGAGCTTGAGCTGGGTAGGATTCTATACTGGGAACCTCTAGCTTGAGCATATCATGAGGGTTGGGGGTTGGGATAATGAGATTAAGTGACAAATTGAGAAACAGAAAGGAATAGAAGGGTAAAGGCAAACTGCATGCTTTACAGTTTTGCTGAGTCCAGCCTGCCAAGCATAATAGCCCTACCTGACCCTGAAATCCAAGGGAAACTGGGAGCTGTGGAAGTTGGTGGTTCCAAATAGTCCTCAGCTCCAACATACCATAAACTGGGATTAGCAATGGGTCCTGGGATACACAAAGGAGTTTCCTGCCATAAGCAATCCCAAAAGTTGCGCTGTTGAGCACTGTACAAATATGCCAAATCAGAAGTATATTTACTAATATTAGAAAGAATGTCATACATAGCAACAAATAATCCAGAAGGGAATCTCCTTATCAATGAAGTGTCCTCAGGGATACTTACCATTGCCCAGTTCCCAAGAAATGTTATAACCCATGGAAGAGCAGTAGTCCAGGAGCAACTGAGCATTAGAACTGTTCCACTGCAGATCTGCTGTTCGAAGTAGGGCGTTTAGACCAAAGATCAAGTTCAGTCCGGAGCAATTTGCAAAAGCATACAGTATATCCACTGAGCTTCCTAAAAGAAAAGCACTGTAATTTAATGGTTAGGTCAGCACCACAGGGATGCAGGCCTCCAGATTTTTTCTTCAAAATCAATTATTATTTCTGTTAAACTGCAGGAATTCCCATCCTAGTGAGTGACTATAATTATGAAAGAGGCAATAAAATTGGATTGGCAAATAAAAGAAAAAAAAATGTAGTTTCATTTGCCATAGCTATTGACTCAAGTCCCATGGAATGTACCAGAAGCTTTGGTCTGGCTCTAAGGTTTTGTTCAAGTGATCTCAGGTGAATTGGGGAAACTGCATTGTCCAATTCAACATGCATAGGCCAGACCTTCATTAGTCAACATGAGCCCCACACTTCTTAATCTAAATTAATCTCCACTTACTCAGTCACAAAATGTTTCAGTAAATTTAATTATTTGAAAAATTCATGTACATGATTTTTAAGCTTTAAATAAATAGAATTTTACAGTAAAAACTGGCCTAGGGCTATAGGGCTGTAGTTTCCAAATTTTGTGCCAAGGCACCCTGGAGAGGCCCAGTGAATTCACTGACAGGCACAGTTGTCAGATTGATCAAATAAAAATACAGGACAGCTAGTTATACTTGAACTTCAGATAAATAATGGATAATGTTAAGTGTATGTCCTATGCAGCATTTGAGAAATACTAACTGTGAAAAAATTATTGTTTCACTTAAATTCAATTTCAACCAGCCAATCCTGCTCACAAGGGCATTGCAGGATCTTTTCAATTTTCAAGGACACACGACATCTACTGGACATTGAGAGACTTATTACTGTGAGTGTGTTTGGACCTTATCACCCAATAGCAACTTAATAATTGAAACTCTTAGAGCTAGGTGTGCTGTAAACAGAATTACTGAGTTACTAAAGGGCCATAAAAATTTGAGAACTTTTGAATTCAGCTTTTTAAACAATTAGCTAGTCTATAATCACTTTTTGAGAGTGGGAACAAGGTTATTTTTAGTATTTTCTTTAAATCAATTATGCTAAATAAATTCTGGAGATTGTCATGTATATTTAGAGTTATTTGCTAAATAAAAATTCACTCTTGAAGTCTCCTACTGAAAAAAAATCTTTAGCAAATTTATACCCTGTCTTCTTAAAAGTGGCTTTGTTTTTGTTTTCTTTCCTAAGTCTTCCACCTGAATTATTTGGGTCATCATAATGGTGAAACCCTGGATTTAATATTGTCAATAAAGGCTGAGGGGCAGAAATGACCCTAAGCAAGCTGTTTCAGTTATTTTTTTGTTTTTGTTTTTGGTTGGTTCCCCGGCCAGGAATTGAACTCAGACCGCATGGTGAGAGCACTGAAGCCTAGCCACTAGACCACCAGGGAAGCGGTTTCAGGTGTTTTTGATGTTTGCTGTGTCACCCACTTCCACAAAAGTACTGTCTATCATCAAAGACACCGAGATTTGCAACTGAGTCCTCAGCACGCCACTGGATCTCAGAGCTGCAGCTGAGGACAGCTCTGGCCTTTGGGGTTACTGGGTCCTCCCCAGACCTCTGCCCTCATTTTTTTTTTCATGTGGAAACTGACATGCAAAGAAATGAAATGCTCTGCCCAATATCACATAGTTATTTGGTGGCAGTGCCATTACTAGAGACTATTATAAAGGCCCTGGTACTAGCTTAGTCACAGCTGTATTTTATTTTATTATTAATATTTTTTCTTTTTGGGTAGTTCCCTGGCTGGGAATCGAACCCAGGCTGCGGTGTTGACAGCGCCAAAGCCACTACAACACCAGGAAATCCCTACAGCTGTATTTTAGCCTTATAGTCATATATTGCAGAAAGTGGCCTGGGTCAGGAATCGTTAAGTCCTGAGCTCTAGGTCCCATTCCCCTACTTACAGACTGAAGGATTGAGGAGGGGGGACCTTTTATCCTGAAGATTTACAACCCTGAAACCAGTACCAACCTCACAAAAACCAAGGTTGAAACGACACATGTGAAAACCCTTTGTAAACAATAAAAAGTTCCTACAAATATGAAGCAATGTTATTGCCTATCCTCTTTACAAAGATTATGGCATTTTTAAAAAGCTGAAATGTTTGCATATTAAGAGTATTTATTCAACTCATACTTTACTCCTCCTCTGTTTCTTCATTTTTCCAAACACACTTGGAATGTATGTAGCTTGAAATTGTATTTTTTGCCCGCCGTAGCGTAACAGTAATATCTCCTAGATATTACTGAATTCAAATCTACTGTAAAAAGGAAAAACAATGCACCCAGGCTACTTCCTCCTCAAAATAAGAACAATAAAACTCACAGCAGGGGGTTCCCTGGTGGTGTAGTGGCTAGGCTTCCGCGTTCTCAACAACGCTGCGGCCTGGGTTCGATTCCCAGCCAGGGAACCACCCAAAAAACAAAGAACAAAACCAAACCAAAAAAACCTCACAGCAAGTGTTCAAGTCCCAATCATTCTCCAATCTTATCTCTTACTATAGGAGAGGATGGAAAGATCCCTGGGACAATGATAATCTAAACGACACATTAAAAATCGGCACTGACTCTGGAGTTATGTCGTGCACATTTGCGTAAGTGTGTCCAGCATCCAGCGTGGGAGTGGGTGAGACGGGCAGGTGACTGGGGGTTGAGGAAGAGAAGAAGGAAAGCAAGAAGGAAAGCAAGGAATTAGCTCATTAAACATGACCATTTTAATAAGAGAGTCCTTTCTGCAGTCCCACCCAGAATTCTAGCTGTAACATCACCTCCTTTTCCTGTCCAAACAGGTTTGCAGTGTAAGTTTATATTCTCATGACAAATGTTTTTGACATCTCCTTTTTAAGTGAAACATACCATCCCATGGGTCCTGTAATTAGAAAACTTACCTATATTATCTAGGACACCTGTTTTAAAGGTGTAGGCCACTCACTGACCAATTCACATGTCTTTACCACGACAGACTTTTGCAATCCCCTCCATCGTACAATGGCACCCCAAGATCCTAGGGCATTACCAGCCTCAGCCGTGGATGCAGAACTTGTGGAAACACCTATTAGCTTCTGAGGTACTTTTCATTATACTGAGTTGGTGCCCATTATAAAAAATAGATAGCTATCGCTAGGTTTCTAATGTAGATGAAAAAATTTCAAACCAGAAGTCAAATGTTTCCCAAAACAGAAAACTATCTGCAGTCGTTACACATTTCAGCATTGGCAACAATGCTTTCTAGAGTTGTGCTGACAGTTTCTACATACTTAGTAAAAGAACTTTCCCCTGGTGTAGGAACTATGAAGATCCAAGTCGCAGAGGCAGAAAAAGGTGTTGGAAAACTTCCTTCTTGCTTCCAGAAAGACCATGTGGAGTAGCAAAACCTGTTTTTAGAAAAATTGATGATAAACTGGTATAATGTTTAACGTGACAAAAAAAGTACGAATCTACAGATTACCTATTTCTATAAGGTCTTCTTCCAGTAGGCCAATATCATAATGATGTCCAATAAGTGAGACCATACTGCTGTGGGTCTCTTGTACTGTCATTCCTTTAATGGGATCAGAGATGGCCCTGAGTGATGCTATATTCCATTCTATCACAGATCATGTTATTAAAGCATCAGAGTGGTTTTCCTCAGCTTCATAATGCAAAACATAATTTAGAGAACTACGTTATCGATTAGAATATAAACTATTTTCTGATTTCTTATATGTCAATTTTTTCTGGGCCTTATAAATAAAAAACATAAAAATGAAAAAAAAAAATCCATCAGATACATTGGAATCCAGATAGTGTACAGTGAAGTCTTACAAAGATAATTTATTTTCAATAATGTACTTTTAGAAATGTTTATGAATTCAAATTCATTTCAACATAATTTACTTTTCAAAAGTCAAAAGGAGGCAGTTGGAGAGTATGTGAGCAGGTTATTTCCTTAACAGATCTGGGGCGACATCATCCCTTAGGTGGGTATAAACATCACCTTTCAGATAAAAATATATTTCATAGTTAAATGAGGCTTGCTTGTTTCAATTGCTGTGAGGCCCTGCGGGATGTCATCCATTTTGAAGACTGGAAAACAGTGTCAGGGAGTGGAAATAAATTCCTGGTTAGTTGAGATAGTCCTGTGTTTGCAAAGACACAAAGGAAAGAAACAGCTGCTCGATGGTCAAGACTGCCTGTTACGACCCAGGATTCTCCTGCCTAATAATACACCAACTCATAATAGGGGTTGTTTCTGGAAGGGAAGAGGGAATGGACAACAAGATGTGTATGTGCTCACATTTTACTTTCCGTACTTTCATATTTTACAAGTGGAATGCATCCATGTCTTCCTTGATTTCCTAGTTCTTCAGAGAAGTTAAGGTCATCATTAGCTCATAAATGAGTGATTTCTAATATTTCACTCCATGGCTAGTAGATAAAGTCAGGTGAAGAAAAAAATAAAAACAGAAGTTTTAGCTTCAAGATTTCCCATTTCCTCTTGATAACATTTGAGTATTATGTAGCTTTATACAACTGCTGTAGGGCTACTTAGATTAAAAGCCAAGGGCCAAGCAAATTCAAGCTATCCAAATACTTTAGGGGCTGGGACACCTGCAGGGTGCATTTGTTTCTTACTTGAATAGGTGCTGGTCTTGAACTTTGTCTGATACTGTTCTCTAAGTAGCAGTTGCTCCTGGAATGGCCATTCCAACTGTAATTTCTTCTCCACTATTGAAGAGATGAGTACAGATTTGCAAATATCTGCAAATGGAAGGTAATTTAGAGAGTTTATTTTCACATTGGTATGGTTGAAACCTTTGTTTAGTTAGCTATTTATGTGATTAAAATAGGATAATTAAGTTTCTGGTTATTAGGTATCAAATCAGAAAATATTCTGTTACACATGTCAAATTTCTTGGCTAAGCAGTCAGCACACACACACACAACAAAAATGGAAACAAAAAAAACAAAAAAACAACTACCAAAGGGCAGGTTTCCTAAGAAACACTGGCTATTCACTGGACACAGGTATACTGGAAGTAACTTCAAGTTATTTAACAATTCAGAAGGCTTCTCAGAAACTTGAAATTACCAGAAACTTGAAATTATCAGTTCTCTCAAGGTTCACTTTCAAAATACACAGACATTTGTTTTACATGGACTACATATGATATGGAGTGATTTCCTCTTGCCATAACAGTAGGACAGGAAATGTTGACTTTTTTCCCTTCAAATTTGGTAACATCAAAGCTTCTAAGACCACAATATGGACACTGGGAAAATCCACCACCATCCTGTCAGCAGACAGAGCTGCTTTATCACAAGACAACAGGGCTGCCCGGCCCTCGCTGCCAGGGCTGCTTGACATGCCAACAATTTCCTTTCTGGGAAGTCGCCCATTATGGCAGCCAGTGCCGTATCCACCTCTGGGCTCACAAAGGATGTTTCAGCTAATCCCAGTGACCCCCCCCCCACCCCGATCCTACCCCAAGCAGGATGAAAAAAATGATGAGCAAAGGACAGTTTCCAGTCTAAACTTATGAGACCTTCTGAACGCATGACTGGTGGGAAAGGGCCAAGTCAAATCATAAACTATTCCAACTTGTTATTCCAAGAGACTAGTACGAGAACCCTCCTGCTTTTTTCCACTTTTTCTAATGGCTATTCTATCAATTTTGGTCCAATTACTGATTAAGTCTTCTAAATACATTCTAACTGAAGAACATAAACTGAAGGAAAATATGAAATATATGAAAAAATGAAATTATTCATTAATATATACATTATACACACATTATTATCATTATTATAATGTACGAGGGCTGTCCAGAAAAAAATACAGCCACAAATGCCTCTATTTTTCTTATTACATGGCTGGATACTTTCCTGACTGCCCTCATATGACATTTTTAATAATTTTAAGATGATTTAACTTCCACTTGATGTCCGTATGACTCTCATAAATGACATGGGGAAAATCCTCGTGGCTCCCTCGGGCAGGTTTCTCAGGTGAAACCCAGACTTCCTATATAAGAATTACCTGAGGAGCCTGCTTGGAACTAAGGTTGGAGCCCAGGTATTCAAACATTTGAACTCACTTCAGAGTCAAAATTTATTGACTATTATAGATAGTCAATAAATTCTGAGAATCACTGCCCAGTAAATCATTTTAAAATCCTTTTCTGGAAGCAGCATGTACCTCACATCCCCTTGCTATAACTTTCATCCACATATTCAATCCATTACTACGAGCAATGCACAGAAAATAGCCAGCCACAAACGATCCCCATTATATTGACAATGGCTGGATTTTTTCTGGACAGCCCTCAGATGTTTTCAGCTGAAAATATTCTGTTGAATTTGAAGCATTTCTACCCACATGTTCCCTCTTGCAGCTCTGTTCTCCAGCTACTCTCATTGCTCTGTTGACGCATAATTCACTCTCAGTTATGCCCAGCGCATCGTTCTGTGTGAGGTCTCACGTTTCATGAAAAACATCGGGAAGAGGAAACGTGCCCTCTGTCTCCTCCTTTTGTGTTGGTGCCTCCACAGGTCAGTTGGAAGCCCCTCATTGCTCACTGAATGCTCGCGACTGACATGTTAATTAAAACATCTAATTAATCTTTAAAAAGTTTCACCGTGGTTGAACTGAGACTGCCAGTAAGTTCTCTCTTCAATGCTTGGTTCCTTCTTGGGATCAAAAATGAGAAAGTCCGTCTTGGTGCCACCAAATCTCAGGTATGCAGGAGACAAACCTCTGGCTAACGTACGAAGCTTTGGAGAACTGTTAGGGAAACAAGAAGGTAAAATTAGTTTTTCTAAGACAATCCAGTCAAACATGTTTCCTCCCTTCTCTCTTGATGGCTCTGTTTCTTAATACCCAGTTCTACAGGCTGTGCACGGAGAAACCACATTGCAGAACTGGGGGAAATCCTCCCCACTGGAATCTTCCCAATTACAAGGCTGCTGTGCTAGGCACCTGGGGGCAACCCGGAGCTCTAACTCTGGCCAGAGCGTACAGTCTAACTTGCCTTTAGAATAGTGTTCAGTCCTTTCCAACAACTCATAACCTTTTATGATTGATGGAGGAGAAGAGCTTAGAGAGAGTATCAACCACAGAAAAGATGACTGTGTTTTTTTGAAAAACAGATTATCTTTAAAAAGTTATGTTGCCAGAGAAGTTCCTATATGACTTAGGATTCCTCCTTCTGTCCCTAACCGCCTTTGCCAAAGAAAACCATCCTTTTAAACGTAAAGAATTTAGAATTATAAAAGATTCTAATTCCCATCATTGACACCTCCAATTTGAGCCATTCTAAGTGCGTCAAGTCCAACATGCTCCGGATAGGGTTGCAAGTGCTTCAGAGTGGAATGAGAATGACCCACGAAGCCTTCCCTCAGAAAGACAAAGATGCCATGAATATTTAAGAAAACAAAACCAAGAAAACAGAAGACCTGGGGAGCAGGGACCCCTCCCACACATTTCTGAAGTCTCACACACGTGATCCGGGCCACACTGCTCTCTGGAACGCTCTTAAAACACATAACGTCAATGCTGTGTAGTTCGCGATTGCCCTGAGTTTGGTTGACAGCTGGGTTTATTGCAAATAGCAAAGTCATTCCAGGAAAAGTATCTAATTGCCAATACTTTTTTTTTTCTATTCTACTTAACAAATATCAATTAAAAATTTTTTTATTGTTAAATGTATTGGGGTGAAATTAATTAGCAAAAATTACATAGGTTCCAGGTGTATAGTTCTAAAATACATCGTCTGTGTGTTGTAGTACGTGTTCATCACCCAGAGTCAGTTCTCTTTCCATCACCATATATTTGTGTCCCTGTCCCTTGCCAATACTTCTTAACATCTTAGGAATTAAAGACCTGACCTGGTCATGTTGTAGATAAGTACCATATTATGCCGTGTATAATTCACACTTTTTGGTTCAAATTTGTGAGGGAAAAATAAGGGTGTGCATTATACATGGGTAGTACTAATTCTGTACCTATATAAATGTTTTTAATTTTCTATTTATGCTTAGGAGTTAAAAGTGTAACTCTAGAAATCAATAACGATATCTGTATGTAAAATAATACCCTGGAATACAATAATCTGTTTAATTGTTATATTTATTGGGGTGACATTGGTTAGTAAAAATTACATAGGTTCCAGGTGTACAACTCTATAACACACCATCTGTGTGTTGCATCACGTGCTCACCATCCACGGTCAGTGCCTTTTGCATCACCATACGTTCGACTCCTCCCACCTTCCTCCTCTACCTCCTCCCCCCCTTACCCTCCGGTAACCACGAAACTATTGACCGTGACTATGAGTTTTTGTTTCTTTGTTGCTTTCAGTTTTATATTCCATATATGAATTACATTATAAAATAAATGCTAAAATTCCCTTATAATACAAAAAACAAGTACCTAAGTATAAACAAATAAAAATTTGAATTAAAAAAATAAAATGAAAGATTATTTCCCTGAAAGTTTGGGTGAACAATGTGGCTGCGCGTTATACAAGGGAGCACGTTGCGCAGGGTAGTGGGCTGAGGTGAGGTCACGGCAGTGGGAATGGAGGGAGGTGGATAAATCCAGACACATCTGAAAGTAGAAATCCTAGATTTGGTGTTCAATTGGATGTTGGAGAAAAGCCAAAGGTTACCCCTGGGAAGCACCTTGGAAGAGGGTGATACCACTTGGTGAGATGAAAAATGGGCAACAGCTTACACAGGGGGAAGAGGAGTTGGGAGGGGACTCAGTTTTGTAGAATTCCAGCTGCCAATGCAAGAGCTGCCCTTTGTGCAGGCGGAAACTCACTTCCATCAGGCCCTTGGCCGTGTGTGTCTGGAGCTCAGGACACACCTAGGCAAGGAGCAGGATAGAGTCCTCAATGTAGGGGTCAGTGACTGGTAACCCCAACCCACAGGTGTGGGACACAGCCCTAAAAGTGGTACAACAAACTTCTTCAGAGTCACTCCTGGAAGACTCTGTCCCACTGCCTTTGGCCAGACACCGATTCTGATCCTTGACATTCGGGGTGTAAGTGATGATAGAAGCAGCCCATTTAGGGCAGTGTGGCTGTTATCTGTAAGCTGGTGACAGGCTGCTGCTCTCTGGAAAGTGGAAGGAAAACTAGCATCAGGGAGAGGGGGCTGTGGCATCACAAGTTACGCATCCCGCATGGCCAAGGTCAGGTGCCCTAGTACCAGGCAGTGACTGCCCACCTCAGGCCAGTCTCCATCACATCACTCTGCCCGTATTTCCTCTGTAGCAGTTACCACTCTTACATGTGCTTCCTCATCCATTTCTTCTGTTTACTCTCTATCCCAGCTCTCACCCCTGATGTAAGCTCTGGGAAAGCAGGGACCTTACCTGGGCTCCTCGGCATCTCCATAGCACCTAGAGAGGCATCTAGAGAAGTGCCTGGCACACAGCCGGCATTTATTAACATTAATAAATATTGTTAAGGAATGGACAAGCAAGTCCAGCCTGCAAAAGGGCAAATGGGGCCAGACAAAGACTGTTTTCTCAACAAAATTCAAACCCAATGCTACGGTTCCTGCCAAGTAAAGGAAATCACATGTTTCCAAGTATTGGTATTATAGACCTTTTATTTGTCCCCTTTGCAATGGAACATCATCTTGTTTTGAGAACACAACATCGAAGTCCTTTGACAAAAACCAGATTTAAAACAGCTGCAACACATGTCATAGAAACAAAATTGATCAAAGTACATACAGCATTTCTATCAGATACAGGAAATAGAAAGGGGAAAAAACTCCACCACCACCATCGTGACATGGAAATGACAAAAGCAGCAGGTGCAGACATTCCATTTCCGGAGCAGACTGTCAAGAAAAAGAAAAGTCTGCAGGTATTTTTATTCTAGTTTCTGTGTAAGAATAAGTTGTTTATGTCTGACTCAAAAGCCAAGGCCTGCGGGAGCTGCCTTCTACTGGCTCCTCTCACCTTGGGGATGATGGTTTAAATCTGAGAACCAGGTGTTAAACTGTTGGCAGCTGGAGGTCAGCTACGGTGGGAGCATGGCCTCCAGGGGAATGAGACAAAAATCTTCCGTCCATCTTCGCTCCTCGCAGGGAGCCAGTAGTGACACGTTGCCTAGCACGATCCTGTACACGTAGCAGTTCAAGCCGTGGCGGTAGGTGAGATCACTCAGGAGATCAGTGAAGTGAAAAGAAGGCCTCGGTCAGAAGTTCAGCAACATCAACATTCAGAGAAAGTAAAGAAAGAGATGGAGAAGGCGAAAAAACAAACAAACCAAAACCAAAACAAGACGAAGAAAACACAACCCAGAAATAGAAGTGACACAGACCAAAAGGGGTAAGAAAGTGTTTCACGCCTCAACCTCGCTCAACGCTTCCCAGGGAGTGTATTAAGGTGCTTGGGCTGCACAACAAAACCACAGCGGGGGGCTTAAAGACGGCGGTTTTGCTGGCTTCTGTTCTGGAGGCGAGAAACCTGACCTCAAGGCGCTGGCGAGGCCTGCCCCGCTGAACTCACTGGGAAGGGTCAGTTCCAGCCGTCTCCCCTGGCTTCCGGCGGGCCTTGTCCCAGCATTACTCTAACCTTCACGTGGCCTTCTTTCTGGGGGCATGTCTGCCCCTTTTTATAAAGGCAGTGGCCATTATAAATGGGATTAGGACGACCAATTCTTTACTCGATATGTCTGCAGTGAAACTATTTCCAATAAGGTCACATAGTGGGGGGATTAGGGGTTAAGACTTCAACATATAAATTTCTGGTGAGACACCCAAAACTTCAACCCATAACAGAGACCAAATAAGATAAGGCTTGAAAGGTGTTCTATGGATTTTACAATCAAAGAAAGGCATCGATGATGCTGGAGAGATGCACTTTATGACACAATGGTGGGGACAGCATGAGGGTGGGCTGGGCAGTAAGGAGGGCTACAAAGGAGAGGAGGGAAGGCAGGTCGTTTCTGCAGAGGCTTGTGTGCAGCTGGGTGTTGGAGGTGGGAAGGACTGGAGGATGTTTCTAAACTCACAGGAAGGAGCCAATAAAAAGGGAGAGGTTAAAGGTACAAGGAAGAGAAGAGATGACGGATGCAGCAAGGTCCTTGGGGAGGTAGGAGGGGACAGGATTCAGAGCAGAGCTGGAAGAACTGGCAGCAGTTATCAAAACGCGCCCTTGACACGAATAGTAAGGGCTCTATCAAATATTAAAAGCAACTTCGGCGATGAAGATGCAGGAATCTGATGACTGCAGGTTATTAATAATGACTATTTATCAAATTGGCAAAAAGGGATGAGCTTCATTGAAGAAAAATAAGCAAATCCTCAGGAAAAGCAAGGACAACTACAACTGCTGTCTCTGGTTTGCACATTTGTAGGACTGTCGTACTGAAATGTGGACAGTTTGTACTGAGCGGTGCTGGTCTCAACCCTCCTCTCCCTGAGGCTACGTGTCTTCGGAGCTCCGCACAGAGTAAGGCCTTTGGGGCGATAAGTACCTCCGGAAAGAGTGCAAACTGAAAACAGTTCTGTCCTTGGCATTGAAAGTCTGTGCACTCTATGTGAATTGCAAGTGTGAAAACAAACAAACAAACATCTGTCTGCCACCATGGGAAACAGAACCATGTCATGTGATTAAATTTGCTCAGGGCTCTTGGGAGGTACCTTAGAGGTTTCGGCCCCAATTTTCCTACTGTCAGGTCAGTGCTTCTTTTCATTGTATCAATTCTCTCAATTTGTTTTTGGACCATCGTTTTTGTCTCTCATATTCCACCCTGCTGCCCTTAAATACATATATACTGCTTTACTTTCTTTTTGTACTCTCATTTCTGCAATTAGCATCTGGGTTCATACCGTGCTCCTTCCTGTAATAGCTGGCTGACCATGGGCAAGCTATTGAATCTCCCTAAGGCTCAGACTCTTTATTTTTATTACGGGGATAATAATAGTACCAAGCTCAGAGTTTTGTATCAGGGACCAAATGAATTAATACCTAGGAGGTGCGTGGAACAGGGCTTGGCGTAGGGCAAGGGCTCAGTTAGCATCAGCTATGTTTATTATCCTCTCCTTATCACTTCAGCTTGCTCAGCTCCTGCCACCTCCACCCAAGGATCTTCCCTTTTGAAGAACTGTAATAAAACAATGCCCATCTCACCCTTCGCTCCTGTGGACACACTGAGCCTAGCATTGTCTTCTGAGATAGCCAGGCCACTCTGCGCTAACCATCCTGGGAGTTGGACCCTCAGACCCTAATGCAGAAGCTAGGTCTCAGATGAGAAGGAGAGGGAGCTCCTGCCTCTCTGAGCTGCAGTCCTTTAGGTCTCAGCTAGGAATAGTGAGGATGTGCTTGCAGATGCCACTGGGGAGGAGGCATCAAAGAGCCTCTGCAAAGGAAGGGACCTGGCACGGCCAGGAGCCAGCCCTCGAAAGAAGCCCATATGAACAGGAATACACTGTGTTTTACAAACCAAACCAAAAACAAAGGGAAAACAAAAACACAAAACAGTTTTATCTACTGCATACTAAGCTTTTGTGATTTTCATTATCCTCTCACCTTTAACAAAAAGGTGGGGGCCGGAGAGGAAGAAACAGTGTTTTGGGAAATTAAGAGACTGGGTTTAAGAAGCAAAGGTATCACACTCACTAAATTAGGGGCTGGCAGTTCTGTGTGGTTGCAGGGGGAGGTGCTGACCGATTGGTTAGTTTGACAGCAGGGCGATCAGGCCTGGAGCCCAGAAATCATACTGCAGGTTTTTTTCTTTTGAACCCATTTCTCCAGGGAGAACTCCCTAAATGCCTTTCCATAGGGAGGGGTGGGGCTTATGCTGGCTGCAGAACGGGACTGGAGTTCTCACTTTTCAGTAAGTGGTCATTTGCTTAATCCCTCCGTTTTCAGACAAGTATTCTCACACACTCTCTTCTCCTACCATCCCCGCTGCCCCGCTAGGCCTGGGGTCCTCAGACGTGGAGCTTTATACTTCAGCGTTACTCCAGAGTACTTTCTGGGTCCCAACCCGCTGCTGCCTGTATGAGCTTCCTAGCTCTAAGAGAAAGGGCAAAAAGTGGGTTCTCCTCCCACCAGGAAATTCTCCTTCTCCTGTCACCGGGAGCAAGATGGAGGTTGAGAAACACACAGAGAACTGGTGAATGGTTAGCAAACACTCGTCATTTTCCAGGAAGAAGCAATTCGCTTACATTATAAGCACTCTGTGTCAAACACGGCGCTAAGCACTTACTTATTTAGCTCACTGAGTCCCTGTGACAATCCTGCGAGACAGTTTCATAGAAGTTCCATGCTGAACAAATTGAGGCTGACGTGGCCAAGCCACCCAGCCACCCAGCTTTGGCAGAGCTGGGAATCAAGCCAGGCTGGTCTCGCGGCCCATCTCCTAACCATCAGGCTACCTGTTTGTATTTACAGAATAAGTGACTGAAATCGGTAACAGCTGCTGACAGTGTGGGCACAGGAAGGACAGCATGTTGGTGTTGGCAGTGGTGATGTTCCCAGCTGTCAGGGCCAGCTGACTTGAGGCCATCTCTGGAGGCTCTCATGACCTAGAGGAGTGGCCTAGATGACCTGGGACTGTCCCTGCAGCTACCCATCTCGGAGTCAGCGTGCACCCGTGGGACAGGGGCCAGTGTACCAGGTTCAATCTTTCTCAAGGGAGAAAGACATTATAGCTGAGACCACGTTTTGCAGTCTCACCTTGGAGAGGCATCTTTTTATTAAGGATCTGTATATAAGTCACGGCACTGGCCTCTCAGGTCATATTTATTATTGAGATTTTCTTAAGTGTGATATGAGAAATCTCTGTACCTGTGCTCAGCTGTGAAACTGAAACTGCTCGTTCCAAGTTGTTTCAAAAACATACA
>PVJL010006564.1:27720-58287 GCA_004026885.1 Lyroderma lyra
ACTGCCGGGGGCACTGCCGGGGGCACTGCCGGGCGTACTGCCGGGGGCACTGCCGGGGGCACTGCCGGGGGCACTGCCGGGCGTACTGCCGGGCGTACTGCCGGGGGCACTGCCGGGCGTACTGCCGGGGGCACTGCCGGGGGCACTGCCGGGCGTACTGCCGGGGGCACTGCCGGGGGCACTGCCGGGCGTACTGCCGGGCGTACTGCCGGGGGCACTGCTGGGCGTACTGCTGGGGCACCGGCAAGTTTCTTTACCAGATTTCCATTCCCCCTAATACCTGGCCCTGAGTTGGCAGGTAGTCAACATTTGCTTAATGAATGAAGTCAGAAGGAGAGAGAGAGGAGAGAGAGAGAGAGAGAGAGAGGGGAGAGAGAGAGAGAGAGAGAGAGGAGAGAGAGAGAGAGAGAGAGAGAGAGAGAGAGAGGAGAGAGAGAGAGAGAGAGAGAGAGACAGAGACAGAGACACTAAGATTTCTGTGTGGCAAAAGAGAGGAGAGTGGCTGGCAGGGCGGACGCGGACGTCAGGAGGACAGGAGAGGGCACGCGGGCACAGGGACCGGCAGGCGGGCGCTTACCCCAGGAAGGTGAGGAACCGCGGGTCTGTGGCCAGGTTGGCGTCGATGGTGAAGGACAGGAAGGCGGGGCTCACCAGGTGCACCGGCCGCTCCGTGGAAAAGTCCAGCTGCACGGTGTCCTCGAGGGGCGCGGGTCCCGCCAGGGCGCGGGGGGAGAAGGCACCGAGCGGCCCCAGCAGCAGCAGCAGCAGCGGCGGCGAAAGCCCAGGCTTCCGGGGCGGCAGCATCGCGGGCTCACCTGGCCGCCTCGCCCGCGAGCAGGCGCGCAGCGAGCGTCCGGACCTCGCGCACTTCCTCTCGCCAGCCACAGCCCCGGCTCTCCTCCTCTCCATCCGCTCGCTCCGCCACACCCTCCCTCTGCGGCCTGCACCCCTCCCCTTGTGCCCTGCACCCCTCCCCTTGTGCCCTGCCCCCCTCCCCCTGCGCCCCTCCCACAGCTCTTGTCCTCGCCCCGCCTCTCCTCGTATTCTTACTTCCTTGCACGCTTTCCCCTCTGTGCCAGTCACGTCCATGGACCAAGTCACCCACACACATTGCAGGGGAGCGGCAGTGGCCAGGATCCGAGCGCCCAGGGGCCCGGGGAGGGAACGCCCCGACTGGAGCGCGGGACTCCCGGCCGGCTTCCCGAAGCGCGGCGTCCTGCACGATCCACTGGGACCCCCACTGTCCCCCTCTTGCAGGGCCATCCGGTAGCGCCAGGTCTTCCGACGCCTTCCCTAAAGCTCGCAGGGCAGCTTTCAGCGCTGCCTCTCACCCACCTTGCTTGTCACGTGAGCCTGCCCAAATCTTATTAACCTGTGCGTCCTCTGGCCCGGAGCGCTGTGTCCCCTGAAAAATGTGATCCAGGATTTCCTAGCCTACAACTAGAAAGAGGTACTCCAAAAATTCCATGCAACTGTTCATGAAAACTGTAGTTAGCAGAGCCCTAAAGTATTAGGTGCTCCAACCTATAAATGCAGAACATGAATCCAATGCATAAATGCAGGACAAGTGTGGGGTAGTGACTGTCCCTCGAATTTGGAGCCTTTGCCAAAGTTCCCCCTGTGTACATTTATCTTGTACATTTAGCTGTTGGCCAACATTTCCTCGGTTTTCCTTCGATTCCTGCATTTGTATAATTAACAACAAGCACCATGCACTTACTGGCATATGTCTGATACCCTAAGTGGTGCTTTGCCAGTATTCTCCTGCCCCACCACTCTGCCAGGGGCATGTTATCCCATTTCACACCAGGGCCCAAGTTCTGAGACGTTAATATTTCCAAGTATCAGAATTGGGATGTGAAGAAAGCTACCCAACCCGAGCAGATGGCAGCCTGTCTCAGCTGAACTGCAACTTCCTTAAAGAAGCTTCTCCTGAAACTCCAGGCAGCTGAGGTCCCCGTGACACGCTATCACAGCATCCTGAACTTGCTAGAACTTACCACATTTGTTAGTGTTGTGAATGTTGCTCCACATTGGCCATGAAAGCAGAGATGAGGTCTGTCGTAACTACTGTGCTCCCAAAGCCCAGAGCACCGTACTTGGCGCTTAGGAGGCGTCTAATAAATATTTGTTGAGTAAGCACATGACACCAAAACCATCAGAATTTTCTACTTAGATTGCACCATCAATAAAGCAATACATAAAAATGAATTATTTTGAAATTTATGTCTAATTTGCATAGATCAGTCTATCCTTAAGCATCTTGAAAGTTAAATGGATAGTTAATTGAGGAAGGTTACAGTTGGAGATTTTGTGTGTGTATCAGTTACTATTTTGCAACAGAAATCAGGTTCATGCTCTACAATTATACATAAGAAATAAAATTCACATGCAAACCCAAGCAACCAGCAGCTCATATGACAGTAGACTTGCAGGTGACAAAGCAGATGCCTGGGCTCCTTTTCTGCCTTTGTCATGACACCACCAATCCCACGTCCCACACCACACCCTTGTTGTCATGGGGCAAAAGTCGCACAAATTACTTTGGAATATTTTGGGTTATCATTGGGAGTTTCCTAAATAGTGAATCCTCACGACATCCTGAGACGTGGGCCAGTGTGGTTCACATGTGAGTTACTAATATTGAAACTGGGAAACCATAAATGAGGAAGCAAAGAAAAGTGACCCTCATGCAAGATGATCTGTTGGCTGAGATCAGATGAGATTCTGGCTCCTGATCTAAGCTGGTTTGATCCTATGCCAGATAAGAGGAATATATGAGCCCATGGGAGAGAAGGATGTGCGACAATATTAACACAAACTGTCATTTCAGTGATACTTTATAATTAGACAATTTCCATTTTTAGGGGTGTGAAGTGTAAATATGTGCTAGAGGCTGGAAAGGAGTTAACATGTGTTGAGTGCGCACTGTTCTCCACGGTGCTTTCACAAATTCATTTATTTGTCTATTCATTCAAATATTTATTGGGTGATTACTATGTGTCAAGCCCTGAGCTAGGGAGGAGTAAGCAGCAAGCAGAAATGGTCCCTGCACTCCGGAGCTTCCGGTCTTGGAGACGTTATTTTTTTAGAAATCACACAAAAGTCAAATTGTAAGGAAGCAATTTAGTGCTGATGCCTGAGGCCTGATCACGGCTGCAGTTTGCCTCTGGAGTGTGACTGGAGTGATGTTGAGTGCTCAATGAGCTGGGTAGCTAACTGTTTCTACAACTAGTGTTGAATAGCTCTTTCAAGCATGGTCGTTGAATTATTTGAGCATTGCATTAGATTTACTCATTATTTCATAAAATGAATAGAAAATGAAAAATACTACTGATTAGAAATATAGGTCTCATTGTTTTATGAGGGGGGACCCAAAAATAAAACCAGAATTATCTTGTCTTTATGTGGGAGGGATTGTGCACTCAGAATTTCTTCTTCTGTGTCAAAGGGTCACCGAAGTTTTTATCTGAAGGTTTTGACAAGGTCGTGTCAAGATTTGCAGAAGAAACATCCTGAGTTGTGACAAACACATGACTGGTTCCTCCACCACGATGACACACCTGCCCACACTGAACTAAGTGTTCAGCAGTTTTTGACCAAAAAGGGCACCCACCTTATCCACCTGATCTCGTCTTAAGCAATGTTTTCTTGTTTCCCCAGATGGAAAGAGTCCTTGAGGGGAAATGTTTTGTCAATGTAGAAGAGGTGAAAAAAAACAAAAACGAAAACAAAACAAAACAAAAAATGGCAGAAGCCTAAAAGGAATCAAAATCGACAAGTTCAAAAACTGTTTTGAGCAGGGAGAAAGGCATCTTGATACATGTACTGCATCAGAGAGTACTTCGAAGATGACTGAAGTTTAAACATGTAAGAATAAGTACACAATTTTTTATAAACAAATTCCAGATTCTTTTGGGTCCCCCCTTGTACTTCATTTGCAACCAGGTGGGAAACCATTAGGTGTGCTGATAGAAACAACTCTTTATCTTTATTCTGAGGCTCTTCAGATGTAAGCAGGCCAAATGTGCATTCACTTCCGAAGGAGAAACTCAAGTTAAAGGACCTATGCACAAATGCTAGAAATAACCTTATTTCAATCCCAACTCAAACAAATAAACCTTATTAACAAAGTTTATGAGGCAACTTGGGAAACACAGAGTGGATATTTAATGATATTAAACAAGTTATTGTCAATTTTTTTGAAGGTGGGATATTGGCATTGTGGAGATTTTTCAAGAATCCTTGGAGTTCCCTGGTGGTGTAGTGGCTTAAGGCTTTGGCGCTGGCGCTGTCAGTGCTGTGGCCTGGGTTCGATTCCCAGTCAGGGAGCTACCCACATACCAAAAAAAAAAAAAAAAAAAAAAAATCCTTAACTTTTAGGACATACATTAAAGCATTGTGGGTTGGCTGATATGGTTTGGGATTTGCTTCAAATAAATTCAGCAGGAAGAGGGATGTGGGTATGAGAATGGGTAAAACAAGTGGTTGTTGAAGCTGGGAGATGGTTATGCCATGGTTGTTACAGATTTCATTTTCTAAATATGGCAGTGACAATATTTTCCATCCTATGTGTTCCTCTGTAATCTGACCTTTCTGTCCTCCTATAGAAAGGTGAAGATCTAGGGCCCTTTCCTTGGAATATTAGGCAGGCTTGTAACTGCTTTAATGGATATAGTGTAATAGAAATGACACAATGTGATTTCTGAAGCTAGGTCATAAAAGGCTACACAGCTCCCACCTGAATCCCGCGGTTTACTTGATCTCCAGACACTTCCTCTCAAGATGCTCCCTCTGACAACCCAGCTGCCATATTATGAGAAGCGCACGTCAGATGGAGAGGCCATAGGTAGATGGTCCAGTTGGCAACCTCAGCGAAGTTCAAGTCATCCCAGCCGAGGAAAAGACATATGAGTGAAGAAACTTCTAGACAACTCTAGCCACAATCATGATTGTCACACCAGCCATTATGGTCTTTCCAGTTGAGGTCCCAGAGATTGTGGAGCAGAAACAAGCCATCCCCATAACACATTGTCCAACTTTTTGACCTTTAGGATCCATTAACATAGTAAAATGATTCTAGATTTATGTCACAAAGTTTGGGGTGGTATGTTACACAGCTAAAGAGAAAAGAATAGAATTGCATTATGCTCTTCTATGCGCTTTTGTATGTATTTGAAATTGTCCATAACAAAAAGTTTTTTTAAAGGTTTGTATGGCCATTAAAAAGGAATGCTAGAAATACTCAACCAAGTTGTCTAAAAGGCAAGATGCAATTAGGGATTTTACAATGGTTTTAGCTCTCTGGGGAAGGAATCCCCTGACAGTATGAGAAACTTCCAGAATCCTTGCCCATACACATGCAGCATGTGTGTAAGTCAGAGACTGTCTAGATCAGGGAGCCCAGGCTTCCCTGGGCCTCATTGGAAGAAGAATTGTCCTGGGCCACACATAAAATACACTAACAATAGATGATGAGCTAAAAAAATAAAACACAAAAACTCATAATGTTTTAAGAAAGTTTATGAATTTGGGCCGAATTCAAAGCTGTCCTGGGCTGCAGGTTGGACAAGCTTGGTCTAGATTAAATTGGAGAGGAAAGAGTATGATGGGATGGCTCATAGGGGAGATTCCAATATTTAAAGTGAAAGGGTGAAATTAAGATCAATTAAAGCTTCTCAGTGGATTTCTAGGTTTTATGTTCAGAAAAAGCAGCCCAAACCCTTATTTCTTCTTCAGGGATGTGAGGATGTTGCGGACGATCTTCTTTTTCCATTTTAGTTGATGAACTTCCCAGGAGTCCTGTACAACAGGTTGATGAGCTAAGTCGAAGACCTTCGTATTTCCCTCTCCTTTTCTTTGTTACCTGTGCTTTGTGAGGGAGGGAGTCTGTGTTCTGTTTTTCCAAAATGAAACAACATTGTTTTATTTCTGTTTATAAAGTGAATTCCTGTTTTGTTTTTTTTTCTTTTTGGTATGTGGGTAGCTTCCTGGCTGGGAATCGAACTTGGGCCGCGAGGCTGACAGCACCAGCACCAAAGCCTTAAGCCACTACACCACCAGGGAACTCCCTGTTTTTCTTTAAAAAAGTAGTATATACAGAAGCAACTCGAATGCCCATCAATAAATGAATATATAAATAAATGTAGTATTTACACACAATGGAATATTACTGAATCTTAAAGAGGATGGAAATGTTGTCACATGCTACAATGCAGATGAAACTTGAGGATATTATGCTACGTGAAATAAGCCAATCACAAATAAACAAACTCTGTATACTGCTCACACGAGGTCCCTAGATTAGTCAAAGTCACAGAGACATGAAGTAGAAGGGTAGTTGCACAGGGATGTGGGGAAGAGGGAATGGAGAGTTGTTGTTTAGTGAGTATAGAGTTTCAGATTTGCATGATGAAAACATTCCGTAGATCTCGTACACAACAATGTGACTATGCTTAGCAGAACTGGCATGTACACTTGAAGATGGCTGAGATGGGGAATTTTGTGTCATGTGTTTTTTACCACTATAAAAAATTTTTAATAAATATATACAGAAAAGGAATAGAGAAGAACACAAATACCTACATAATCTTACAGTGTAGAAATAGTTAGGATTAATTGCTATATATCCTTTCATACATTTTTCTAATGGGTATCTCACACACACACACACACACACACACACATACACACACACACACAAACTTACTTTAATTAAATATGGGATCAAAAAAATATATGGGATCACACCATACCCACTTAACAATAAAGAAGATATCTTTTCATTCAATAAATATGTTTTCATGCTTCATTTCAATGGCTGCAGTTTCCCACAAATATTAGAAGTGTGGCAGTATAGAATTTTGCTCAGGGTTCTCAAAGGTTTTAGTCCCAAGATCTTCTCTACGCTATTAAAAATTGTTAAGATTCCCAAAGCATTTGTTTTGTGGGTTATAGCTGTGATATTTAATGTACCAGATATTGAAAATATTTATTTATTAATTCATTAAAAATAACTCTAATAAACACATTTCATATTAATATAAATACCATTTTAATGAAAAATAACTCTGTTTTCTAAAGCAAGAAAATTAGCAAAAAGGGTAGCATTGTTTTACATTTCTGCAAATCCTTTCATGTCTGGCTTGATAGAAGACAGATTCTCATAGCAACTTCCGTAGCCAATCTGCTGTTACACAACATTGCATTTAAGTTTCTGGAAACTTGCACTGTACTCTCATGACAGAATGAAAATGAACCGAGCAAACAACATCTTGGTGGTATTATGAAAAGTGTTTTGACCTTGAAGACCCCTTTGCAAGGGTATTCAGAACCCTTCGTGAACTGTGAACTGTTAAGAACTGTTCTATTACAGATATTATTCTATGTCCTTTAAAAATTTTTTAAATGGCAGTTTTATTCAGGTGTAAGTGACAAATAAAATTGTAAGATATTTAAAGTGTACAACATGGTGATTTGACATCGTATATACACATTGTGAAAGGAAGCCCCTATCCAGTGAATTAACACATCTATCACCTCACATATTTGTCTTATGTGTATTTACACAAGAAAATTTCAATCATACAATACAGTGTTAACTACTGTCACCATGTTTTACAATACAGCCTCAGACCTTACTCATTTTATTGCTGGAAGTTTATATACCCCTGTACCCAACCTCTGTTCTTTTTTTCTTTCTAGTCTTCCCTTTGAACAAGTAGCCAGGCAGGCTCATTGCCTAAGGGGAGAGATGTGACAAAGCAAAAAATAAGGAAAAAAAAAAAAGCTTTCATTTGCAAAAGACTAAATCAAAATATATTACAGAGATTGTGTGAGGTGCATCAGTGGTACCATTTCGCCATATTGAAGGACTCTGAGGAAAGTTAGTGCTTTGGAGGGAATCTATATACACTTGGTGAAATATTCCACTTTGTATACCACTTTGATTATGATAAGAAAAATAAAATACAGAGCATGAGTTTGCTAAATATTTGATTTGCATACAACTTCCAAATACTATCTCTTCTATTTTTTAAACAAAAGACTTGAGCTTGATTCCACAAACAAAACTTCTTAATATCCAGTTTTGTGCTTGAAGTGACTGGCCACCATTTTGATAAAATCTTTAAATGATGATCTTTTCAAATTCTTGATAAAAATTTTACTCGTACAAATAGATAATAAACCAAAAAAATTTAACGGCTGTAATTGTATTAAAAGAATCTCGAAGCAATTCCCTTTCTTTTGTGACAAGGATAATGTTGAAATTTTCTGTGGTAAAGTGAATACATGTTTAGGTACAATTGAAAATTTTCACGACATTTCAAAATAATAAGGAAGCCGCAATTGGCACAAAGAGCTTGCAGATAACCAAGGTGCAGATGGGCCAATAGATGTTCCAGCTGACACCATGGTGGACAGCTGCCTGGAAGACCAGTGCCACCCATCACTTGCCTGTTCTTTGCATACAACTCATCTTAGCACTGTGTAAGTTGTAAATACACAGAAAAATAGAATGACATATACAGTGAACACTCATATAACCACCATCTAAATTCTACAGTTAACATTTTGCTTTATTCTATCATGTGTTTATCCATCTAACCATCCCTCTACCCTACCCATCAATCCATCTTACTTTTTAATTCTCATAAGTGCACATTTTTAAAGTACACAATTCAGAGGTTTTTGATATGTTCAGAAGGTTTTTCACTCATCATCACTATCCAATTCCAGAAAATTTTCATCACCCCTAAAAGAAATTCTATATCCATTAAACAATCACTCCACATTGCCTTTCTGTCTCTATGGATTTGCCTATTCTAAACATTTCAAAGAAAAGGCATCATATAATATGTGCTCTTTTGTGTCTGGCTTTTTTTTACTTAACACAGTGTTTTCAAGATTCATCCATGTTGTAGATAAATCAGTACTTCATTCCTTTTTATGGCTGAATAGTATTCCATTGTATGGATATAGCACTTACATTTGTTCACTTATTGGTTGACAAACCTTTGTGTTTTTTCTACTTTTAGACTATCATGTATAATGCTCCTGTGAATTTTTGCACACAAGTTTTTGTGTGGACATATGCTTTTGATTCTCTTGGGTATGTAGCTTAGAAATGGAATTGCTGAATCATATAACTCCACGTTTTAACATTTTGAGGAGTTGCCAAAATGTTTTCGATGATGACTGTACCATATTACATTCCCACTAACAGTATATAAGGGTTCCAAGTTTTCCACATCCTTGCAGACTTGTTATTGTCTTTTTTATTATAACCATTCCAGTAGGTGTGAAGTAATTTTTTGGTCATTTTTTATTTGCATTTTCCTAATGATAATGATGCTGAACATTATTTCCATGTTCTTATTGGCACTTGTGTATTTTCTTTGGAAAATATAATAAACATCTATTTAAATCCTTTTCCCATAATCTTATTTTTTTGATACTGCAATGTAAGCTGCAGACAGTATACCTTAGTTTTTAAAGACTTCAACATTCCTATTATTACCTGGCGTTCAATATTTGCTTATGGTTCTTTTTCGTTTTTAGGTAAAATTTGCATATACTGTTACAAACAAGACAACACTCCCCGACATGGAGTTGCTTATGCTAAGTTCCATGTCACAAAATGGTGACTTAATTAGCTTCAGCTGTCCCAGAAATGAAATCATAAACCAGTCAATCAGGAATCACCTGAATAGCACTTGTGATGTCATCTGCCTGTCCGGCCTCTGTCATCTCCCGAAGTAAGCAGTCCGGCATTACCAAACCTGCCTTGTGTAACTTCCTTGCTCCTACCTCCTTCTGCCTATTAAAGGCTTTCATTGTATACAGCTCCTCAGGTCTTCTTTCTGCCTGCTAGATTGGATGCTGTCCTATTTATTAATCACTGAATAAAGCCAATCCAATCTTTAGAATTTACTCAGTTGAATTTTGTTCTTTAACAAGTCAAATGTACAAATCTTAAGGGAGTTCCCTGGTGGTGTAGTGGCTTAAGGCTTTGGTGCTGGCGTTGTCAACGCTGTGGCCTGGGTTTGATTCCCAGCCAGGGAACTACCCAATTACCAAAAAATTAAAAAAAAATTTTTAAAAAATGTACAAATTTTAAGTGTAACATTGAGTGAGTTTTGACAAATACGTGAACTCAAACCTCCATCACTCCAGAAAGTTTCTTCAGATCTTTTCCCAGTAAATCCCCATATCCAGAGGCAATCACTGTTCTGACTTTATTCATCATATATTAGCTTAGCCTGCTTAAAAGAAAAATCATACATTGCAACATTGCATCCTTTTGTGTAAGACCCCTTTTATTCAGCATAATGTTTTTGAAATTAATTCAGGCTGTTTCATGTGTTAGAGTTCATTCCCCTGCCCAAGTAGTTTCCATTGTATAAATACACCACAACTTGTTTATCCACTTTATTGATAGGCATTTAATTTTATTGCCAATTTGGGGCTATTTTGAATAAAGCTGCTAAGAACATTTTTATCTCAGTTGTCCTGTGGACGTGTATTTTTATTTTTCTAAGATATATATCCAGGAGTGGAATTTTGGGTTATGGATGAAGAAGTGGCTATGCAATAAACCTGACAAGCTCAGTGGGCCCTCTGGCAGGTCTGACAAGCTCAGTGACCAAAAGTGCCACACAGCATGGTCTGATCACTACCTCCTAACAGGTAGTCACACCCCTCGTAGCAGGTAGTCACACCCGTCGCTGCTAGCTTCCGTACCAAAGGTCCATCTTTTCCTTCGGCGAGCTGTCCCTTGTTCTTGTGCACTCAGATAGCATTACATACCTCTGAAATGTCAGAGTGATTTTCTGTTCCTACTGCTTGCTGGAAAGCACAACCTCCACTCTCAGGGCACAGACCACCAGAGCAGGAAATCACAGAACTGCTCACGTTCCCCATGTATCATCTCTCTGTGCTATAAATTTTAATTATCAACTATACTGTACTCACCAATGTAGAAGAAGTATGAGCTTCTGCATTGTGCCTTTTAACCAGTCCTAGAGATTTCCCCACTATGCGTTCTCCTGCCTTCTCAATTTACCACCAATGAATGTCACTCGTCTTGCTTTTGTCTTTTATTCTAATGTAGAAAATGAGCTACAAAACTGCCATTCTCCAGAGCGTTTGAGATCTTGCTCCCTGGCATATGTTGTCAATTTGCCTCAAATAAACTCACAAAAGTTCTGTACAGGTTTGGATGTTTCTTACATTGACAGGGTCATAGGGTTGTTAATGAAACTGCCACAACTTTACCCCAAGTGATAGTACCGTTTCACACCCATGAACAAAGTATGAAAGTTCTGGTTGTTCCAGAACTTAGTGTTGTCAGTTGTAAAAACTATATCCATTATATGTCCATATAGGTTTCATGGACATATAAACCACTCATTGTGGTTTTAATTTTCATTTCTCTGATGATTAATGATGTTTTTTTATGTGCTTATTTGCCATTTGAATGGTTTTTTTTAATGATAATAACAGTCCAAATTTCTAATTGTGTAGCATTTTAACATATGTAAGGGTTGTATGTCATTAATGATAGTAAAAATGAAAAAATGCAGAATTCCTTGAATTCAGATATTTAAATACCTTAATTATTTAGAGCCAAAGAAGTACAAAATGCATTGGCATGATGGGCCAGTCTAGGTTGATGTCAGAGTTCTGTAAATTGATTTAAGAATTAGGGCCTGATAGAATTCACACCCAGGAATATGGGCTAAGTGACCAGGGTCTCATTATGTCTTTTACAGGTTTGGGCAATCTTCTCTTTGTAGGAAAAAATATTTGAAATTGCATTTTATTTTTGCTTTGGTATAAAAACTGATAGATATAATCCAAGCTGGATTTGGTGAGTCATCATTATCATATTAATATTTTTCTTCTGATTTAAACAGAAATTAAAATTCAAATACATTGTGGCCACCTAAAAGTATAATCAGTCTTAGACACTGTGTCACTCGGCTTAAGGCATAAGTCAGCCCCATTATTAAGCATCCCTTCCTTAAATTACAACATAAAAAATTATAGTAATTATAAAAGGAAATTCAACCTAGGTCAGAGTTGTAAGAAAAGTTGGCCTGGAAGTTTGTAGTCCAAGCCTAAAGTCCAGGCTGAAATATGTGGTTGTTTTGCAGCTTCTCAAGCATCTGAGAGGATAATCCCCAACTTTTTCTTTGATGAGTCAGCATCTCTCAACCTCAAAAAGCATCAAGTATAGTGATGTCTAAGAAAATCGCATTTATGCATGAATATTTTTGGGTTAAAGAAACGGTAAATATTTGATTTTTAAGTGTTTAAAAATGTTAGAGTAATATTTTAGCTTTATAATTCTGTTTAAAAACATGGCTCCTGGGCCATTTTCCTTCTCGAGCCCGCTCCTGCCTCTTTGGAGTGTACTTTCCCCTCAATGAACTATCTCTTTGTTTCACCTCTAAAAAAAAAATAATAATAAAAAAAATAAAAATAAAAACGTAATTTATGTTTATGTTTATAAACATAAAATTGAGCAGTTAATTTAGCTCATGATTTTAAGTTGAGCTGTTATAAGTTTAATTTATTAGATTTTTAGTTTACCTAAAAAAAGAGTTTTTTTGTTTGTTTGTTTGTTTAAGCAGTACTTGAAAGGTAAATCAAATACATAAAATATATAAATATAATTGGAAATATTTAAGGGAATCTAGTCACTTTAAAAATTGTACTTTAAAGTGGGTGTTAAAATTCTCTAGATTTATAAAGAGAACTGTGACTTAAAATAATATTGAATGTCAGCTGTAATTAAAAATTTGAAAAAGGGGCAAAAAAGGTGAAGGGGAACAAAAGGTTCACATTTCAAGGAATAAAACAAGTAAGTCATGGGGATATAATGTACAACATAGGAAATATACTCAATAATATTGTGACAGCATGGTACAGTGTCAGATGATTACTGAACTTATCATGGTGATCACTTATTTAGGTATATAAATGTTGAATAATTATGATGTATACCTGAAACTAATATAATATTTTATGTTAGCTATATTTTTAATAAAATTCTTTAACAAACAGTGACTTTTTAAAAGAGATAATTAGGTTTTAAATAATTCGAATACTAATTTTTAAAATGAGAAGTAATTCCTCTCAGTGCACAAACCCATCCATAAGAACATAAAAAATGTATTGGGACAATATACCGAGGTCTCCCAATTAAGTTCATGTACTTGCCGCCATGCACTTACATTGGCAGCATTGTACAAACAACTCGGTAAGGTGTCACAACCTTGGTACATCTGTGTCTCACAGCTGTGTTCGTGTCGACATGTGGTGGTGTCTTGCTGAGTGGCGTTCATTATTGTTGTTGCGTGTTTTTGTGTGCCATTGAGAGAATGTCAGAGCTTGAGTTAGAGCAACGAACAAACGTTAAATTTCTTGTTAAACTTGGCAAGAGTGGAAGTGAAACCAGGAACATGTTAGTCCAAGTATATGGGGATAATGCCATGAAGAAAATGGCAGTGTACAAATGGATTAAACATTTTTCTGATGGGAGAGAAAGTGTCACTGCTGTAAAGGTGTCAGGGTGGCCAGTAATGAGCAGAACTGATGAAAATATGACAAAAATTTATCGAATTGTGCATCAAAATCATTGGCTGACTGTGAGAAGCATAGCAGATCAAGCAAAGATCAATAGAGAAAGTTAGGAAAATCTTAACTGAAAATCTTGGGATGAGAAAGGTGTGTGCAAAAATAGCCCCAAAGGAGGTCACCGCTGAAGAAAAGCAAACGAGAGTCAAAGTCTGTCAAGACCTTTTGGAGAGGCAAGACAATATTTTCAGCCATGTTCTCACTGGTGATGAAATGTGGGTGTACCAATATGACCCTGAAACAGAGCATTGAAGTGCACAATGGAAGTCAGCCAATTCTCCACGACCAAAAACGTTCCATCAGTCCAAATCAAGAGTCGAAACGATGTTGCTAACCTTTTCTGATATCAGAACGATTGTTCATCATGAATTTGTACCAACTGGACAAACAGTCAACCAAGTTTACTATTTGTAAGTGCTGAAAAGGCTGCATGAAAAAGTTAGACGAAAAAGACCCGAACTTTTCACCAATAACTCATGACTCTTGCATCACAACAATGCACCAGCTCACACAGCACTGTCTGTGAGGGAGTTGTTAGCCAGTACACAAGTAACTGTATTGGGACACATTCTCTACTCACCTGATCTGGCTCCCAATGAATTTTTTCTTTATGGTAAGATAAAGAAAATATTGAAAGGAAGACAATTGATGAGATTTAGGACATCAAGTGTCATATGACTACAGCTTTGATGGCCATTCCAGAGAAAGAGTTCCAAAATTGCTCTAAAGGGTGGACTAGGCCCTGGCGTTGGTGCACAGCTTCCCAAGGTGCCATAGTGATAGTCAGCAATGAGGTACGTAGCACTTTTTCTAGGATGAGTTTGCGAACTTAATTGTCAGTTCAGTTCCAATTAATTACCACAGTGCAGAAAATCATTTACTTAGGTAAGTGTTAAGTTGTGTAAAGGAGGATACAGAGTGAAAAGAGAAGCCTGTCCCTCTTACCCAAACCTCATATTTGCTATTTTGGGGCCTCAGCTCCAAGCTCAAACATGTACCTGTGAAGTCATATGGCATGTGCCCTAGATACGGATTCCCCAATGAGAAAGCACTGTGTCAATCAATTGCTATGGTCACCTTCCTACAAAACACACCAGGAACTGCAAAGTTACGAAGAGCAAGATGCGGTTTAATGCTACGATTAGAGTGAAGAGGGGGAGAGTGAGGACTGCCCAGCGAACACCAGCTCGGCGGGCAAGAGGTGCCAAGAGGGTATAGAGTCATGCACCGAGGAGAGAATCAGTATCTACAACAGCTGAGACCGAGTAAGAGCACGGGATTGACCGACAGAATCAGGCACATTTTAAAAAGATCAAAGAGCACGAAGACTGAGAACAGGCCATTGGATGTGGCTACGGAGAAGTTACTCACATTCAAAGACTCAACAATGTTCCCCAATCTACTCACCAGACTTACCTGTGCCATCAAATTGACAAACATTTTAAAGCATTTGTTTCATTCTCAAAAGGAGACATAAATAAGTCGAATAACATCAAGAACATCTTTCATTAAATATGCTGCATTACATACAGTTTCACTCATTACCATTAATCCTCTAAATGGTGATATTCCCAGAAATAGAAGAACATTATAATAATTTCTAAATTCACCCCATAACGATGAAGGCATTTACTGGTTTTCAGTACATTTTTCTATTGATCACTGGGAAAAAATGAATAGCTTTTCTGATACATGTAAGTGCACAATTAATACACTAAAAAACATTCTAGCAGTACTAGTCATGTAAAGCTATTTTCTGACGTCTAGGAATAGGAAGTGCACAATACTGGTGAGCAGTTCGAATGTTTTTGCAAGATTGAGGAGTATAAATGAGCTCTGTGCCTGACGGGTCACTCAGCTCTAAAGTCCTAAGTTGAGGCTGAACACATTATTTGCAATTGACTTTCAAGGTCAGTCAATACTGCCAAGAGAAGGTGCAAAACCCTTCCATGGTGCTTTGCATAGTTTTGACAATGAAAAAGTGATTATTTGGAGAATATAATGTAATTCTATTTTATTTTGCTAATTTTGGGGGGAATTTCATTTCAAATGTATTTTAATATAAATAGAAATGTGTTTTTATGAAAATGTATTACTATCATGTTAGTTTCATCAAAACTCATGGTCTTTGGTCTTCATATAATGCCAAAAGAGAGACACTGGCTACTTTTGACAACCTTAAAGCAGACTCCAGGAATGTCCCCAACAGTGTGACCTTTAAGACCAAATCCAACAACCAGAACTTCATTGTTTTCTTCAATGAAGTATGAGCAGTCATCACTGCTTGAGCAGCTGCATGGCAGAAAACCTGGTTGCTTAACTTTGACCTCCACAGGCCGTGGCTATGCCAAATGGGTTTTCTTGGAACTGTTGTTCATGCCACTTCTGGTCCTGTCAGTGGTTCAGAACGTCCTGGCAGGACTCAGACTGTGACACTCGCCCTTCCTGCTAGCACTGCTAACCTGAGCAAAAGATCAAAGCAGCACAGGCTCCTTGGCTAATTTTCTGGTGGATATTATAACTACCCAAAAAAGAATGGAGACAAAGATGAACAGAAAGGAAGGTTTAGTGTCTCAACATGATCTTAGTAGGTGTGCCAAGCCAGTTATCAATTCATCGCTGCTCAGCTGAAAACCTGCCCTTTATTATGGGCTCCATGGTGATGGGCCAGACCCTGCGAGCACTTCTTGTTTGCAATGAACACTTCGTTAGACTCTGTCGATAGAAGGCTGCAGGAGGGCACTGCAAGAGGAAGGGCCTCGCTTTCTGGTTCTGGTCCTTCCACGTGTTTCCTCAGGATTAGACACAGTTGCCCACCCAGACACAGCAGGCTCGTCCTGGCAGAGGGAGCTGGCAGGGGGGCAGGTGCCCTTGGCCAGCGGGTGTGCCCACCCTCCAGCTGCTGTGAATGGGGCTCATAACAGTCCACAGCCGCTACCTTTGCTAGGCAAACGCCCTCAGCCGTGTAGGTGCTGCCTTGCCCGCCTAGGAGGCTCTGCCACCCTCTGGCCCGCCCGAGCTGTCCCATGGCCGACAGGATGGCTGACGGGATGGCTGACGGGTGAAGGAGCGGAAGGCAGCCTCCAAGGGGGCTGTGTTGCAGTCTGCCCTCCCAGGCTTCTCCGTGGGATCCGGCGGAGCTTGGCTGCAGTGGAGCCCATGTACTTGCTTCACTTAGCCCCTCTCCTCCCAGGCCTCCCTCATTCTGCTTCTCCCGAGAGTGTTTTCGGGCAGAGCACCTGAACACGAGTTCACATCTCAGGTCCTGCTTCCGGGGAACCCAACCACAGGCCCATCCCACAGGCAGGTCACGTTCATAGCACAAACGGGCTGCACAGGGCAGAGGCCTTCTGAAGGCAGGGGCACCCCAGCCTCGTTCCTCACCCCAAACTCAGCAAACACGTGGGTGAAGAGGCAGAGAGGCCAGGACTATTCAGGAGAATTAGAATCGCAGGTCTCCCTCCATCCACAGAAAGACCAGCAGTGGGGACGAAGCCTCACCACTGACGCCATCAAATTATTGTTGTTTCCATGTTATACTGCGGGATGAGTTTCCTAGGGCTGCTGTAATAGGGCGCCCTGGGGGGCTTAAACCAAACATCCTTATCACACGGTCCTGGAGGCCAGAAGCCAGAGGCATCTCTCCGATCTCTGCTTCGTCATAGCCTTCTCCCCGTGTCTTCCCAATCACCTTCTTATAAGGACTTCAGTCATATTAGACTTATGGCCCACCCCACTCCATTGTGACCTCATCTTCATCAATTACTTCTGGGCACTGGGGTGAGGACACCAGCGTTTCTTTTTGGAGGATGTAACAACCCGTAATACTTGTACGGCTCAAATGACACGGGAGGGCCAAGTTCAGCCCGAGGGCAGCCAGCTGGCTGGTGCAGGGTTGCTCCTGGTTTGTGTAGCACCTGCCTCGACCCGAGTGCAGAGTGTGGGTCTCTGTCACAGCACCTGTTACACTATACAATAATCATCGCCCTGCTTTGATTCCTTCTTAGGCTGCCATGCCTTGAAGGTAGGAGCTACTTATTATTTGACGTCCCCAGTGCCTGGTGTAACACCTGCCATGTAGGACTCACTCACCAACGGCTTGTTGAATAAAAGTGGAATGGTTCTAGATCCTCCAACACAATTTGGTTCAGGTTATTGGGTCCATTACTCAACTCCCCTGAGTGTCTAGTTTACTACTGATAAGATGGGATCAATAAAAGCCAACCCCATGGAGCTGCTGTGAGTAAAAAAATCTAGCCCAGTGTCCTGATTCAAAGAGTGTTAGCTTTCATTCCCTTTGTTGCTTTTCCTTCTTTGACAGTGTGGGGACCCACTTGGAACCCCCACAATTTGTATAAAGATTATTTTGAAGACATTTGAGATTCAACAGATTCAATACAGCAAAAGCCTTCTTGTAGCTTCCCTTATCTAACTAAAAGCAGAAACTTCTGAGAAATGAGGCTGCCATAAATTCCCTTTTGGAGGTGGTTTCTGCTGCCAGGAGAGAGACCAAGAGTAATATACACTCATATTACTACATTATCCCCTCTCCAGGGCTGTTTCATAGCCACAAAGACGACAAAGAAGACAGAAAAGCCACTTGCATCTGCATAAGCAAACATTACCACAAACTTTCTTATCTCCCATTTGTTCTCCTAAAACTCCATCAGCATTTCCTAAATAAATTAATTTGTTCTTCCCATAGAAGCTATTAGATATATAAACCTTTAACTTTAAGCATTTAACTAGCTAACTCCTTCTCTTATTGGGTCTTGTGTCTATACCTATAAAAGCTTTTCTCCTGTTAATCTGCCTTTTGCTAGTTTAATTCACAGGCTCAGGCACTAAACTTAAGAAGGTAGAGGAAAAGGTTTTTCTTTTCTTACAAAGGCTTTGGCAAAAGAGTCTTGTGGTTTTTTTTTGTTTTGTTTTTGTTTTTGTGTTTGTTTTTGTTTTCATTTATGGCTATGTAGCTTGATTATGTACAAATACAACCATCCTGGCACAGTGTATTAATAAGGATAGGTGATTTGCCAAAAAAAGTGTGATCATTGCTCTCATCAGCTTCTAGTAACTGCTGAACTATGTCTGAATCACAAATATCCACAGTCATCCCTCTCCGCCTTATGTAGGATGAATGGGCGATGCATTCGATTACATTTAAATGTGTGCTTGCAGGGGAGGAAGCAAAGAATACAACCCGAAGTGTGAGCATGAGTTATTTCTAAATAGAAACACTGAAAACTTTTTTTCTTGGGATTTATTTTCTAAAAATTTCAGCAGTGAACACTAGTTACAGAACAGTCACCGGGATGTAAAGTACAGCATAAAGGACAGTCAACAATACAGTCACAGCTATGCATGGTGCCGGGGGGTAATACTCCAGTCAGGGGGGTCACTTCTTATATAAATGTCTAACCACTATGCTATACACCTAAAATATAAAATAATATTGAATGTCAACTGTAAATAATAAAAAAGTAGGAGTTCCCTGATGGTGTAGTGGGTTAAGGCTTCGCGTTGGCGCTGTCAGCGCTGCGGCCTGGGTTCGATTCCCAGCCAGGGAGCTACCCACATTAAAAAAAAACAACAAAAAAGTATAGTTTCTATTAATAGGAGAGTAGAAATTTTAAAAAGAAATGGATAGAATGATTTCTTACAAAGGAATATGAGTATGAAATATAAAACAGTGAAACTTCCCTTTGAAACAAAAGTGAGTTTAAGCTTGCATGTAAGTTATTTGAAAACAATACTAATTTGGTCAAGGACAAATTATAAGGACATTTAAACAACAGACAACTTAATCTTGAACTGATTCGAGATAAATGGAAAATAAAAAAAAAAATTGGTGTCAAATAGCATTATTAGGAAACCAGGGAGAAAGGTGTGTGTCCACATCCCTGATAGATTTTGCACTTTATTTACTCTAATCAGATAATGGCTTTTGTTGGGGGAATATGATTAAAAACAAAATCTCCTCACGATCCAGCAAAGCTCTCTACAAAGAAATCAATTTTATTATTGAATAAGCATTAAACAAGAATGTGAGGCAAACCTCAGGCAATCAGCTAAAGAGATGGCAGAGACAGAAAGAAATCCCACCCACTTGCAGCTGAGTGAACGCACCCCTCAGGTGAGCTTGGCCACTTGAAGTCACATCGTGGCCGAAGTTAGGTATCAGAGTAGGGCACTATCTTCCTTGGTGATTCCATTTCATAGAGATGGCACTCAGGTCCTCAGAAAACATCCCGGAGTTGTGAGACTGGCAAACGGTTTAGTCAGCCATTAAAAAGATTTACGTATATTTGCAAGTACTAAGAAAAAGGGAGGGTCTTGCCCCTTATTGCCAATAAGAAGAATTAAGCCTCTTATTTGCCTTTAAACATACTGTGGGGGTAACTTATCAGCTCACTTGATTGGTGGCAGAAAAAGAAGGGAAAAAGGAATACGGCAAATATCAAGTCTACATTTTTTCTTTTTTTGCAAAATGGCAGAAACACTCTTTCTTGATTGCCTAGGTTTTTAAACTGTGGCATTATTAACACTTTGGGGGCCGGGTAATTGTGGTGGGGGCTGTCCTGTGCATTGTGGGGTATTTAGCAGCATCCGTGGCCTCTGTCCACCGGTAGGAACACTCCCCAACCTGTAACAACCTAAAATGTCCCCAGTAGGATGGTGGCTGGAATTCCCTCTGTTGAAAAGCACTGGCCTGGACAAAGTATCAAAACACACAGCGCAAGGAGATGAGCCTAGACTGGGCGACGATGCCGACAGGCCTGCTGTCCCTACAGGAGCCACGTTTGTCTGATGCACGTGGCAATGATGTGTGCAGGTGCAGGACTGACAGTATGATCCTCAGAGGAGCTTCCAGTCACTCTTCTTAGTGGAAGACACCTGTGTGTTGCAGCCCAGCAGCCAGCCTCTCCCCCAACTACAACCCCAGCTTCCGGTAACCCCCACACCTGGGTTATCTTCCTCGTCCTTGTGATGTGGGGAGGCAGGTGGGTCATGCCCCAAATCATTGTAGCTCCAGGGGTCTTCTTGTACCCAGGGCCTGTCAATCACCACAATCCTTTCTTCTAGCCATCCTGAAAAGGATGAAAGAGTTCTTTTGGGCTGGTTTTGCTTAGTTGTGCGGATATGATCCTGAAGGCTGTCATCGGCCACCAGGCCACCACCGAGGGGGAGCCTAACGGAGAGTGGAAGGAATTCAGGGCGAAGCAGAGTTCAGACAAAAGGAGACAGTATCCTGGGAGAATCTGAGCCCTGCACCGGGCCATCCACGAAAGCTTTGCTTCTGAATTCAGTTTGTCAGTGAGAGCCACCTGGGCCATGGCTGGGGACCGGCCGGCGGAACGGCACTCATGATGCCACGTCTTCCTTTCTTCCCGAAGGATCGGCAGGCGAAGTGCAGGACCTTCGTGTTCTTACCCTCACCCGCTCTTCGTCTCCCTCAGCCCTGTGCTTCCACCTCTGCGCTGAGCTTCCTCCAGGACCACAGGGGTAGGCGCAGCCATGGCTGAGCTTGTCCCTCCGCATGTAGCATTTTTTGGGGGGGGGCAGCACTGACCGTTTTCGATGTGTGGACCCACGTCTTCCCCTCTGCTTCTCTCACGGACTTTCGGGTTCTCCTGCAAGAACGTGTGTTCCTTCAGCCCAACATCTGGGCAGAAAGAGTTTGTGCCAGCAGGGCCACTCACAGGAGTAGGTGCTGGCATAACTCTAGGACGCCAGGGCACAGGGGAAGGCAGTGACCCCATTACAGACAGCTGCTAGAGCCTCGTTTCTCTGCATTTTAGTTTCCACAGCAGAGTGGTACAGACACCACCATCATTAACATTTAATTCAGATTTAGGCTGTCTGCACAGGCTGGGTCAGCTGAAGTGCAGCCTGATGCCTGTAAAAGGTCAAGACCCTTTGAGGTAATTCTGAACTGCACCTGCTCAGGCCCAAGTGATGGGGGGAGGCAGCTTTTCAAGGTCGTTCCAGTTTTTAAAGGCTTCTTGCTGCCACAGGAGTCTTGCAAGATGAATTTAAGAGCTATCTGAAGATTGTAAGGGTGACGGGATACTTTAAGGATTCTGCAATCCAGTTTGGTTTAGTTTGATTTATTTTGTGGTTGATTATTTTTATTCTTTTTTTGTTTTGTTTGTTTCTCTCCCTCACTGCCCGATTTAATTGCCCTGCTTTCCCAAGGCTGCATATACACCTCGCTAATCCGGTTAATCAGAACACTAACTTGCAAGAAACTGAATCAGCCTTCAGCCACCCGGATGCTGACAACCAGGCTGCAAGTCTGGCCTGAGATTCTCTGTCAGATGACAGATGAATCACCGCTACGACCAGGTCCGAGATAACCATCTGGGAAGCAACCGGACCCCAGGAGATGTTCTCGCAGAGGAGTCGCATGACTAAGTCCCCCTCCCTTTGTTTTGCTTCTTCCCACAGGCCTGTAAAACCTTCCGCCGTCCTAAGAACAGGGTGGTGGCCTTTGGGACAGAGCCTGTCATCCTCCCTGAATGCTGGCCTTTGGAATAAACCTGCTTTTCTTGCCACCAATCTTGTCTCTCAATCTTTGGCTCTGGGGCAGCGAACAACTGGACCTTAACCCAGGAACAGGATAACTAGCAGAAAACCCTTTTCCCATTCCCCTGTGATCATGCTAAGGAAAAGAACTGAGAATTGACAATTAAAGACCAAGACATGGGTGTTACATAGTACAGACCGAAGGAGACCCAACATCAAGCTTAGTGATGCCATTTTAAAAAGTGAGCTAAGTGATGCACCTTCAACAAATACTGAAAAGAGACAAAGATTCTCTCCTTGACCACACTCCAGACAGCTCCCAGCTTAGCCCTCTTTTTAACCAGACCTCAACGCTGGCCTATAAAAATCGGCGGACTTCTCAGCACAAATGGTGTCACCCACCACCCGACAAGACTGGAACAAACACTAACAGAGTGTCCAACAGCCCCAGGCAGCACCCGTAGTGTGCCCCAGCCCCCAGAGACAAATGCCAGGAGCAGCACTGTTTGTTCCAGCCAAAACCTGGCCCCTGAATTACCTCCACCCCCTACCTGAGTAATGACTTTAGAAAACCTGGCAGTTGCAAATCCTTTCTCGCCAGCTTTGAGATGTAAATCTCCCACCACCCCCAGCTGCCTTCTCAGGAACCTGAGCGCCTCTCCTGGAGATGCCACAGTCAGAGAAGCACGTCCCACTCTCCCTCCCGGGCGCCGGGCAGTTAGCTCGCTTAGCACCTCGGCACTCATCAGAGTGCGGCGCAGTTCACGTTGCAATGGTTATTCATGAATAAACTCTACATGAACAGTTGAACAAGTAAACCGCTTATTTTCGACAAAGGTTAGATCTACACGCATTTTAGATCGGCCCCAGGGAGGGTTTAGATAGATCACAGTGCTAACAAGGCCAAGGCAATGAAGCTGATCTCCATATGGCTCTGTCCTTAGGTCACATGTGTACACCTCTGTCAGGTGTTCCACAAGTCCCTTTCATTGATCACAAGGGACACCAGATGAGAAAGGAAAGATGGCTCAGTACAAAGCACTTGCTGCTGTTTTTCGTTTCTCATTACTGCTTTACAAGCTCAAGTATACAGATGGCATGGCTAAGGTCATCACATGGCCTCCCTCAGCTAGGAGAGAACCTTCGAGTCATCTGTCATGTTCTCCCATCTCCCAAACACCCTTCTCCCTCTTTGTCTCAGGCATTCCCATTTCTCCTGTCCTTTGAGCATCTACTTCATGGTCTTCCTCTCCCACCTGTTCTTTCTCAAAGACTGCACCTTCCATTTCTTGCTCCCTGGTACCTACCTATAAGCGTTTACCTTCTACGCAGTGTGTTTCATTTTGTTACCACCAGTGGCTCATGGTTCATGCATTTACACTTTACTATTCCTAAAAGAAACAGGGACCAAATAGTCCACCTCTTTTGTTTCATCAGGGTAGGTACACTGAAACTATGCAGTAAGAAGCATTTAAATACTTTCATTGAGCTTTCGAATGGCTTTGACAAATTCCAGCAAAATGTTGAATTCCTTCACCATTTCTAGGAAGGGCAGTAGACTGTGTTGTTATAACTCTCAAAGAGCGTACAAATTTACAGTCAAACAGTGTTACTGTACTTTGTACAGGGTGAACAGTCTGTCGCCTATGGATTTTTTCCAATTTTATGTGTGATCATACTGTAATACATTTTACCACAAAGGAGAGTCATTTAACATGTAGCATTATAATAGCTATTTCCTTATACTCGCATGCTGTTAGATATTTTCATACCTTTATGCGTATCTCTTTATTATGATACACACTTTATACCCATTTAAAGTATTTTATATTTTCAGGAACGTAATGTAATCCTTTCAATGGGCACAAGACGTTTAACTTAGACTGCTCATGTGCTAAGATCCAGAAGAGGTCCTCCAGAATGGTAACCTGCCAATTGTGTTTTATGCTATTTTCAGATGACTCAGTTTCCTATTGCTGCTGTAACAAAGTACACAAATTTACTGGCTTAAAACAGCACAAGTTTATTATTTTATAGTAGTGGAGGAAAGAAGTCTCACAAGGGTCTCAATGTAACAGTGGTGCCAGCAGAGCTGCAGTCCTTTCTGGAGGCTCTAGAAGAGACTGTCCCTTGCCTTTTCGGGCTTCTGGAGGATGCCTGCACTCCTTGGCTTGTGGCCCCCTCCCAACTGAAGCCAGCAATAGCTGGATGCGTCTCTCATATCTCTCACATTACATCACGACTCTGACACTCTGGTCTCCCTTTCCTATGTAAGACCTTTGTGATTACTTACTTTGGGCCCACCCAGATAATTCAGGATTAGCTCTCCATCTCAAGGTCGGCTGATTAGCAACCTTACCTCCATTTACAATCCTAGTTACCCCTTGCCTTGTAAAATGACAGTGATAGTTTACAGAAATTAGGAGGTGGATCTCTTTGGGGAGGAGGGATTAATTATTCTATCACACCAAGTATCATACACATTTGAATTAAAATCCCTTTCTTTTCTAGCTTTAAGATATTATTAACATATAACACATGTAAGTTTAAGGCGTACAACTGATGATTTGATACACGTATATATTGCAACATGATTACAATAAGGTTAACATCTCCATTACCTCACATAACTACTTCTTTTTGGTGTGTGCTGAGAGCATTTAAGATCTATTCTCTCAACAACTTTCAAATATATAATACGGTATTGTTAATCATAGTCACCATGCTGTACATAGATATCCAGAACTTACTCACCTTATAACTGTCCCCAGAACTTAACTCATCTTACAACTAAAACTTTGTACACTTTGACCAACACCTCCTTATTCCCCCAACCCCTAAGCAATCATCAAACTACTCCTGTTTCTATGAGTTTGGCTTTTAGATTACATATACCAATGATACACTCTGTCTTAAAACAACAAAAACAGGTTAATTATTTAAAATATTCAGAAGAAACAAAACGTATACTTGAATGTATAATGTACCACATTTTGTACCAAATACCACCAGTGTATTAACTTGTGCTACCTATAAGCATTTACCTTCTTTCTATGCAGTGTGTTTCATTTTGTTACCACCAGTGGCTCATGGTTCATTTGCTTTAATGCAGACCTTCTATTTGTGCGTATATTTGTGCATATATCTCATCTTGGGGAGGCTTACTCATCTAGTACATTTGGTTCAGCTAGAGCAAAATCACTCTGTTTTAATTCTAAATATTAACATTTTTATGTTACATATTTATGTTCTCCTGAAAGACAATGATCACATCTTCAAGAAGTACTCCAGGAGTTCCCTGATAGTGTAGTGGCTTAAGGCTTCGGCGCTGGCACTGTCAGCACTGCGGCCTGGGTTCGATTCCCAGCCAGGGAGCTATCCACATGCCAAAAAGAAAAAAAAAAAAAAAAAAAAGTACTCCAAATTACCTCATATCACTTGGAAGTTTATTTTGTGAAGAAAAGGATCAAAGACTATTTTAAAAATAAGAAAATGAAGGAAATAAAGCATGCTAATTCATTGAATCAAATTTTTATTTTTAGTCATTTCAGAGGACTTCAGGAAGGAAGGGCTAACACATATGCTCTGCCTGCCAGCTCTACTGACTCCTTTCCAAATACACACAGGGTAGCTCGGAATGCAAATAAACACAATTAAAAGAATTATCAGTGTGATTCAGGGGCAAGTCCAGGCTCTATCTCTTATTAATGGGGTGATCCAGGCAAACAACATTTAGTAACACAGAGTAAAATATAGCACGGCCTTAGATGGCTCTAAGGAATCATTCAGATGACGCATATTAAATGCTTAGCAAAGTGCTGGTATGTGAAGAGCCCTCGATAAATGGGAGCTTATCATTATCCTTACTATTTACCATTGAGAGTAACACAAGAAAATATACACTTATCAATATGATGTTAAATTACTGGATATTGTAAAACAAAAGTGTAATAATGTTTATGTAGCCTTGGAGTTACTTTTTGTGATAATGGGATGAAGTTCAAAAACCGTAGTGATTCTTATGTGAGAAGGTTCTTACAAATGAAAGCACAAAGCAAAAGCAGGGTCTCACATCAGTCCTTCAAAAAAAAAAAAAAAAAAAAAAAAAAAGGCAGTTTGGAAATTTGTTGAGAGGGGAGCAATGTTTGAAAGGCTTAAACCTGACCAAAACGTTGACATACCCAATAGAAAAGCCACACCCCTCCACCATTTTTGGTGGCGGTGGTTGTTTAAACTCACAGTACAAATCAGAAGAGGCCAGGACATCAGAAAGTTCTGGGTGAAGTTAAGCATCCTTTGCTTGGCTCACCGTTTGAAAAGGGAAACCCGACATCACCATGGGATTTCTGAAATGTTTATTTTCGAGCCCGATAGGAAGGACTTGTAGGCACTTTCCTGGCCGCTTCGGGGCAGTCAGATGACGACATCAAATATTCCACACTGAAAACTTTTCATTTACCTAAATTTTAATTCTGTTTAAGGAGATAGGCAGAAATCCAGCTTAATGTTTTTCTAAAACACGAGGTTCCGCTGCCTGCCACCCCTGCTCCCTGACTTCTGAGAAAACTAAAACAGCACCGCAGGAGCAGGCCAAGGACCAGCTGGGCCAATGAGAATCCTTCCCAGGGATTTTTCTACCTGGATTGGCAGCAGAGAGCTCTTTTTGCTTTGATCCTGAAGCTCTAAGGAAGAAAGTTGAGAGCTGCCTGATAAAAGGGGGTGGCCAGTCCTGAGGGCACTCAGTCTCTGGTTCTAGTTGCCCTAAGGCAAGTCCATCATTGCTATCTATGGTTTGAGAAGGTGGCCATGAAACATTCCCTTCTGTTTAAGCCAGATACTCTTGTGTTTGTATCACTGCAAACTGAAAAACCATGTTAATGCTACAGGGTCGGGCAGAAGTAACGCCTGGACTTGCATTACGATTTTATTACAAAATCATAACCAGACATGCTATGGTTACACAAATAATGCCCCCCTTTTTCATGAGCTGGTAATCTATACCAAATCTTTTATTACAAAATCATCAGGTATTACTTCCACTGGCCCCTGTATATTAAATTCCTAAATGTATTTGAGTATATTTTTATTCTCCACTCTGTTCCTACTGATCTACTTTTCTTCTCTAGGCTGAACTGGTTTTTTCTTTAGATTTTGTCTCTTTTAGGGCTAATACCCCATCATTACCCTTGACACAGGCTTTCAGTTGAATGGACCCAGAGAAACACTGATTGGGAGTGATGGGAGATTGTCCTGGACCACAGACACACCTATTCTAGTTTCTGTAAATATACTCAACCCCCAACCCCACAACCTTGCCACCACCAATTTTAAACTAATAAATTAAATTGATATTATTAATCTTTCACTTGGGCAAACTAATAAAACTGGGGTTTCCAGATTTGAAAACACCCCACCTCAGTGACTGGGCCCAAGCAGCCAGCGGGCAGCCAGATGCTCTTTTCCATATTTTTAGCTGCAAAAAAATGGCATATGTGAAATGAAACCCACAGTTCTATGAGTACTGAGATATCAGGGTGCCATACTTTGATTCATATGAAGGGTGGGGTATGAATGGAAAGATGGAAGGCTAGGGGTATAAACCAGGCCCAGTGAAAAAGAACACTTAAAAAGAGGTAAATTGGGCAAATTCGACCAATACAGTATTGTATAATGGTTAAGTGCACAGGCTTTAGGTCAGGCATGTCCCGCCTGTGACCCACAATGGCTTCAAATGCAGCTCACCACAAATTCTTAAAACACTGACATTGTTTTGCGACCTTTTTAGCTCATCAGCTACCATTAGTGTTAGTGTATTTTATGTGTGGTTTGAGACAATTCTTCCAGTGTGGCCCAGAGAGGCCAAAATGTTGGATACTGCTGCTTTAGGTTGAGACTGCCTGGGTCTGAATCCCTGTCTTGAAACTAACCAGTACATGACCTTGGGTAAGTTAATTTAACTTTTCTGTCTCATTTATACATCTGTATAATGGAGATAATAACAATGGAGATAATAACATCTGTCTTAGTGCTGTCAGGATTAAATTAGTCACTACATAAGGCACTGCTGCCTGGCACACGGAAACCACTAGGTAAATAACTGCTACATTACAAAGGTCTAAAATGTTAAGGCACAAATCACTCAGACTATGGATCTATGTGCAGTTTCCAATGGCTGTCTCAGACAGGTGAGGAAAACTTTAACTAAACCAGCTCAGTACTGACAAATATTGCTAGTTATTGCTCTTCCTTCCTGTGGGTAACTAGTCATCTATATTTGAGCTATAATTCTGAAAAAGGAAGGAGGAGAGGCAATATTTAAGTTGTGTTTAAAGAGGATCATTAAATTGTTAATTTGGGTAGTATTCATTCTTTACAGAGGTTCCTATTTTGTGCAGTGAATGATGATAGGTGCTGTGTGGCCTACAAAGATGATAAAAAAGGTCTCAGCCTTCCAGAAGATTTCAAACTAATAGCATTAAAAAAGATATAAGTGTAAATGAGGGACTCACAATACCTAGAGGGACAGAATCCATGCATGGGGTGGGAACTTGAAAAATTTCATAGAGGAGATAGCAGTTGAGTATTTTCAGTTGACAGAGTATACAGTACATTTTATTTTTTATTTTTTTGTTTTGTTTGTTTGTTTGTTTGTTTTTGGTATGTGGGTAGCTCCCTGGCTGGGAATCGAACCCAGGCCGCAGCGTTGACAGTGCCAGCGCTGAAGCCTTAAGCTGCTACACCACCAGGGAACTCCCTACAGTACATTTTAAAGATGATTTTCCATGCATTGGGAATAAAGAAGTTAGGTAATAAATGGTTTGGAAGTCATAGGGAAAGTTTTGGAATTTCAAATAGTACAGTTTGATGAAAGAAATGGGTAAGAAAATAATGAAAGACCTGGCTACAAAGGCAGGCTGCAGAGATGCTGAGGATATGGGACTTAATTTTGTGGTGGACATTAGATTTTTCAGCAGAGAAATAATGTGTAAGGGTGAAGAAGATGGATTATTACTGGGAAGGTTACTGAAATTACTGAAATTATGGGTGAGAGGTATATTCAAACATTATCCATAGTTCTGAATGTATAATTAAAATGTATTTTTTCATTTATAAATTACAGGGAATCTTTAATAAAACATATATGTACAATAAATAATTCATACTTGAAAATGTTCATCAGATAGCTTCATGCTTTTTCAGTCGGAGAGGCCACAACACCAGGGAAATCGGAAGGCAACCTCAATAGCTCTTCTACCTCTTCTTGCAAAGCCTCTGCTTTTTCATGTAAGAGCATCTACAATAAAAAATCAAGACACGAGGGCAAATATGCATTGCTAGAGACTTGCTAACATTTCTACCACTGGAATCCTTACACATCAGCAATCTTGACATTAAAGTAATAATGAGATTGAAAGATGGCCCCTTAACAACACGCAATTATAGTAAATGAAGCTGCAGCATAGTTAACTCTACCAGACCTGAGTCCTAACTGTCCCCTATACCTGGGCTCCTGAGCATTAAAGAGAAAAAACCAACATGATATAGAAAAATGTTAGTTACATGCAAACAAGTGGTTAGAGTGAGATGGAACTTGGAGTCATTTGTGTCACGTACGAGGCAAAGTACCGAACATTAGGTGCAGCGGTCTAGTGGCAGGTTCGGAAATGACCAAAAAATCGGTACAGCGGGCTGGTAGGGTTAAAGCCATTTCAACTGAGCACTACATTTGCTGTACCAAAGATAAAGAAGGTTTAATAGTCTCAAAGATTTGATTATTAAAGACTCAGCCACTTAAAAATTAACTTTTAATCTATAAAATCTAAGACAATTTTGCAAAAATTGAATTAGCTCTTGAAAATGTTATCCTTTATATATGCATTTTATTATTCCTCAAAATTTAGTATGCTATCTTTTAAAACCCTATCACTGTTTCAAAGAAAAGTTTTATTCAAGCTCCTAAAATTAACTGGTTAATTTCAAAAGAAACATAAAGAGCAAAAAAGGTGTTTCTAAACATGGCACACAGTAGGTGTAAATTAGTATTTGCTGAATAATGGTTCTTCCTCTTTCTTTTAAAAACCAGAAATAAAATGTTGGCATTTTTTGCAACTAGGCTTTGTGTATGTTAGCTTGAAGTACTTGTACTATTTCTGCTACAAAATTTTTATAATAAAACGTTTAGCAAAAATCACATAAAAGAAAAAAAAAGATATGACCACAGTGAAAGTGAAAAACTCAACTCTGTACCAATTTGATATACAGCTATGAGCACAGCATTCCAGGTAGAATTACGTCATCCCTGACGCTATAAGCTCCTGTCCATGGAGGTGCTCAAAGGTGGGAAGGCTGGAGATGCTGAGGAAAGGACTCTCTGAAGATGCTGTGAGGGGGAAGACT
>PVJL010006564.1:58387-85001 GCA_004026885.1 Lyroderma lyra
GCGAGCTTTCCCAGACAGAAGAACTCTAATTCAAGAACTGAATAACGGAGAATTAACTTAAAATTAAGGGTTGGTCAAAACAGAAAGCTGAAAAACCAGTGAAGATACTTTCTTCTCACTGTCTTAAAAAGATGTAAACAAGCCTCCTTACTATCCAATCACCAGCACCTTAAACAAGCACTGAGTCTGAACTGACAGAGGTAATTCTTCACTGGAATGGAGGAAGGAAGGGATGCTGAGGACGAGTGGTGGCACCCATACACTTGGGGAGTGTCATCTTTATCCCTACTGTTGTTTTGGTTCGTATTTGTGCCTCTGGATTAATGAGGGATTTGTAGGAGGCCATGCCGCAATTTATTAAAAACAAAACGCCATGACAAATGAGCAATAAGGCTGTTATTACCACTTATCCTGTGACAAGACTTCAGTTACTCAGTTGAAATCATCTCAATTGGGAAACTGGGAAGCTACTAACCTCTAAAACTCCGGTCACTTCCATGAGAGGAATGAGCTCTGCCTTTACACAGTATGTCAACTTCTTGGTAAGTTCTACCAAAAGGGCTCTATAAACCCAAAACTCCTCAAGTTCCTGCAGAACACAGTGAAATATACAGAATTTAAATCTGGTAAGTTATTTCAAAATTTAGTTTTCGTGGTAGGGGGCTCAGAGAGGATGTTTCCTTAAGGAAGTTCTGGGACTTGAGTTAAGCCAGAGGTGAACAACAATTCCAAGCAAAACTATTATGAGAAAACATGGCAGAGACTCTAATAAATCTGATGAAGTGATTTGGGATGAGAAAACAGATAGAAAATTGAAAAGTAAGTCAATAAGAAGAGTTCTATTTATTTTTATCAAAACACCAGCAAGCAAACACATAGTTTTTCTTTCCCAAATGCCTGTAAACAATTTATACCTCTGGAAATTTATCTTGAAGACAAAAAAAATTTAAATATGGAAGGATTCAAGTGCAAGGTGATACTCAGTACAATATTTAAAACAATAAAAACACTGGAAACTATGGGTAAGTGGGTATTCATTATATTATTTTGTCTTCTTTTATATGTTTGAAATTTTCTATAATAGTAGTTTATGTTTTTTAAGTCCCTCTCTAACCGTTCGGTATCATTGTGAGAGCACGTGATGCATGGAGCACCATTCATTAGCTGTTATGTGACCACCAGAAAAGAAGTCAATGCATTCAAGATGATGACCTTGAATAAAACTACTGAATCAATTGCCTTAGAAACTGCCCTAGCGCTACCTTTCCTGTTACATAAGGTAATCTTTTTTCCTATTATTTAAACTTTTATGCATTTTTTTCTGTTACTTGTAGTTAAAAGTATCTTCATTAATATGATTGTGTATTATTTCATACCACTTACATAACTATTTAAAGAGAAAAAACACTTTAAAATAATGAAAATACATTCATGAAAGCACAAGTTGTCAGATCTTTCCTAGGATCAACCATCAAAATATAGTAGTGTTTTTCAAGTTCAACATAGAGTGTCTTTTTACATGAACAATTCTACAAGGCTGAAGTCCTCATAGTCCTAATTAAAACAAAGGGACAGCATTAGGGAAAGCATCTTTAAATATGAAGAGCAACAAATGAAGAAAAGTTAAGAAAATATATTTGAAAGGCTCCCTTTTTGCTAGTCATTTTTTGTCCACTGTTTAGCTAGCATGTGATTAGGAAATGTAAGCTAATATGAAAAAATGAGCAGAAGTAGAAGATATTTAGAAAGTAAATTTGCTAAAATTATTATCATTCAATCCCAAATCAAGTATTTTGGATTATTTACTCATTAGTACATTTGACAGAATTAATTGCCGTGCACATACACAGAACATGGTGGTTTAAGATAGGGAAAAATAAAGTAGATTTTAAGTTTAAAACTAGGATTTATGAAAAAAAAACATTTCTTAAAAATTGAGTATTGAAACAAATATGAAAAGGATTATTATGCCACCCAATAAGAAATTTAAATGCAGCAAAAATGGCTTACACTATAAATTTATCAAAAACTTATCTGAGTAGGAAATGTGGTATTTGTAGGTCTGGTAAGCTTTGTTGTGTTATTTAAGGAAATTTCAAGTTTCTTTTAGTAAAGTCTTAAGCGAACAAATTTACCCCAAATAAAGTTTTCCCCTTGAATTATTTCATAAGGTGAACATTTGTTGTAGAAATCTAAACTAGTTGCTTGACATTGGAAGCAAAAATGGCAAATTACTGAGGTAATCAAAAGATCATGGTGTTAAGTGGTTACAAAGTAGTTAAAAAGTAGTGACAAAGTAGCTGTTGGATACTGATAATACAGAGGGTGCCAAAAAGTGTATACACATTTTAAGAAAGAAAAAAACTGTATTAAAACTGTAATATTCTATATATACCAATAGCGAAAGATGAATACAGGTCACGTGTGACGTCTGCAGTTACAAGAGGTGCTCGGAGTGGTTACCGTCTGTGCCCAGACACTGTGGTGAGCATGTACACTATTCCAACGCCACAGCAGAAGCAGGCCTTGTCGCTGTGCGAGGCCTCCCGGTGCTCCCTTGTGCACGTCACACACAGTACCACGCGTCTCAAACTTACCACGAGTGTGTGCAGTTGGTGGGTGTGTTGGAGGTTCTGTGGCATACCCACGCCTCCATCATGGTTGTACTTCCATAATGTTCTTGAATTTCAAATACCACCTCAAAATGGTCTTGTGCTCCTCAAACGACAACCGTACTTCCCCGTTTTCTTTGACTGTCCTGCCTGTCGCCTGGTGACACTAGCATTCATTTGGTTAATGGCATCTTTTGAGCGAACATCATACTACACATTGCTACTGTAATGCAATTCAACTTCAGAAAGGAATGCATAGATAACATCTCTTAAAATGCGTATATGTTTTTTGGCACCCCCGATATATTAATCAAACCCTTCACAAGGTTAGCACTCGTGAGAAAGACCCTCACACAGAATGTACCTCAATGGAGAAATGCCATTTTAAGTGTTGATTCCAAATACTTGAAACTATTGATGGTAGTTCTAAGTAGGGATAACCAGGTGCTTTCTACTTGTTCATTATGTATTTTAGTTAATTCTGTCATTTTTGTATCTTTACCATAAATACATATATATATAGCATTTTTATAAGCAGATTAAAACAAAAATATATTTTGAATAAACTTTGAGTGCACTGTAATAACAGTAAGTCAATGATGAGAAAAATACTAACTTGTTCGTAACAGTTAAAATAAGAAAGCATATATCACCTATTTAATGCAGGAAGCACGTATCATCTGTTTAGTGGAATTACCTCACAGAAATGTAACACACAAGACGAGAATGTGGCAGCTGCAGTGAGAAGATTCTGTATATATCCCCGAGGCATATTAAATTTTTCAGACACACTCCAAATGTTGGTCTCTTTGAGCAAGGTATAGAGAACAAAGGACAGGTATAGTCTGTTGATAATGTCCTTGTCCACCTTCTAGAAAGACACAATCAAATAAATTTATGTATTGAACCTGCTAAAAATATACATTCTATTCAAACTGGACAAAAGGTAAAGTGAATGAAGTTGCACTACAGGAGAGCAGGGAGAGAATGATTTCATAGAAAATATTAGTAAAACTAAGTTCTAACATATGTACCTTAGATTAATTCAAATTATCATTTTTCCAAGTATATAAAAAAAGATATGTCAACGTGTTTCCAATTTAAATTAAACTTTTTCTAAAGAGAGTGTATTAGGTTGCATGTGTACCCACCCCCGCAAATATGCTCAAGTAGTAACCTCGGGTACCGGTAAATGTGACTGTTGGGGAATAGGATCTTTGCAGGTGTAAGTAGTTAAGGAGAGGACACAGAGCGACACAGACAAGAAGGCAAAGTGAAGATGGAGGCAGACACTGGAGGGATGTGTCTGTAAGTCCAGGAAAACTGAGAACTGCCAGCAACCACTGAAGGCTGGGAGAGAGGCAGGATGGTTTCTTGCTCAGATCCTAGAAGGAACCGACCCTGCCAGCACCTTGACTGCAGACTGTTGGCCTCCTGTACTGTGAGAGAATACATTTCTGTTGTTTAAAGACACCAGTCTGGTAACTTGTGACGGCAGCCCAATGAACACAATATAGGAAGGGGTGGAGTGGTAGAGGCCTTTACATTTCCTGTGGTATTTATAGGTTCTAGATAACATGTGAATGTGATTATATATTAGACAAATGCATTCGTTTAGATTAGCACATTAATAAGCTTGTCTACACTGCAAACTAAGGGTAAATATTAGATTCTATGCTTTCCACATGATCATCACAAGTAAATTTGTGTTTCCAAAGTTAAAACACTGAAAGAGAAAAATGCTTCCTATAGTTGACAATTTCTATTATGTGTACCTGCTTTTCCTGTGATGTCTAGTGACTACTTTTTGTTTGCAAAGTATTTCATAGTTAATATCAAGCTAACTTAAAAACTCAGCCACTCATGTGTAAAATCAGAGGGGAAGAAAGGATGAACTTGACAGGAAAAGTAGATATAAAATATAAAATTATATCTTCTACTATAGTAATAGAATGTTTGAGATGAGAACTCAGACTGACATATTGATGGATGTATGCATTAAGGTTCTGCGTGTTGATACTGCATGTAAGATTCACCCTTTTAAAAAATATGAAGCTAAAAAGAACAATAGTAGAGTAACAAGTAGGAAAAGAGTGCTTTCTAACTTCCCAATTTTCATACATCTTAATTATTAACCATAAAATGAGTCAATATAGAGTTTGCTTAGAATGTATTTTCTAAGTAAAAAAAAATGACATAATTATATATTACATGGTAAGACAAGATGCTTTATGCCAATTCCAAGAACTTTTACAAGAAATGTTTAAAGAAAAGGGTGGGCATCTTTTTCAATGTGGAGAAATCGATTTGATTTTTAAAAAATTTCATGTTCTATAGAATTATAAAAAAGATACTTCCAAACAATAAACTAGTCACACCTGTAGTTAAGATAAATTCATGACCATACTATTTTAAATATTAATATTTAATTATCAACTGAACATTTATTGCTGCATTTCAAAAAATGTGTAAAAATAAATTCTAATTTGTTTTAAAAGATGCATTATTCTAGTAAGATTTTATAAATATTTATTATTTCATAATAAATTCCAAATTAATCTGATTTTAAATATGATTTTATTTTATATTTTAGAGTGCAATACAAAGGTTTGTTTTAAAAAATATTTTTATTCAATATTTTGAAGGTCTAAACAGCACAGCCATTTCTGACGTAGAAGACCCAATCTAAAGATTGTGATAATATGAATGCTGAATATAGGTATATTTAATTGTATAACACAGTAATACATGGGACAGTTGCACCATTCAATTCAAATGAAAGTAAACACTATCTTACATTTTTCAAAATAAAATCAGTAATAAGTATGTAAATTTAAAAGATATAGGGGGAAATAGTACGTAAGATAATTAGATTTCAATGAAGATTGAATTACCAAAGAAAATGAAAAATGAAAAAAGGTATTATGAGGAGGAAAATAATATTACATTGAGGAATTTTAAGGCATGTTAGCCAAAGAATTATTTCTACTTCTCTTAAAATGTATGCATTAGACACTGGCTTCATGCTTGTTACTGAACTTTAAAACACCAAAATGTAAGATATCACACAAAAGAGTATTAACTTATCCACTTCCAACCTTCTATAATGTTTTATGTATGTCAAGTACTAGATTGGGAGTTCTTTGAGGACGACAAACAACAGTAAATCCCCAAACCCATCCTATCATAGAATTCCTGATAACAAGTAGAATGCTTAAGAAAATGTTTCTAGAAAAAATAGTTTTGTCCCTCGAAATGAACTTATTTCAGGATTATATAATATTACAAAAACATTTTGTAAATATTTAGTCACAAGTAGACTAAGAAAAATTGATTAATAAGGTTTACCTTTTCCTATGATAAAAGTCTTACATGTGCCTGACAGAATATTTCAGAAATACAAAGGTACCAAAAAAAAATATCACATCATCCAGAAATAAATACAGTTTAAAAAAAAAAAAAGCCTAAATTTCCGGTCCTCAGATGTTTTAAATAGGAAAATGGGAATTACATTAATTTAAAAAAAAATGTGAAAAAGTTAACAAAGGAAGTGACATAACAGCATTAATTTTGCTAAATAAACCTATTTAGAAGGAAAAGATCATGGTACCTTCTTGATGGTTTGACCTGATGCTTTCTTTCCAATATAGTTTTCCGACACTCCAATAAGATTAGCTGCATTTTGTTCTGCTGGACTGAGATGGCCAAACTACATAGAAAAATAGTAAATAATAGAAAAATCAAATTGTAACTTTAAAAACATCTGCCATTTGAACCAAATCCAGTATTTCCTGTGATATCACATTTTTATTGATTTTATGTACAAATAATGCAAACTTAAAAAATATTATTAAAATATAACATACTTTAGTAGAATTATTTAAAGATATGGTCACAAGTACTGTGACCATGGAGTATAGTTTCCATGGACTGTGATTACGTTTAATACTGGAGTTGTCTGGGGGAGGGAGAAGAGGGAAAACTCTTGAAAGTAACTGCATTATATAGCATTACTTAAGAAAAGTTACAGTAATAATTTTAAAATATGATATTTAGAAGAAAGTTAGTATCCTGCAATTAAAAGCTGTATACCATTTCTGCCTAACATTCACAGTAAAATCATAATAAACTACACTCTACCACTTGCTTTTGTAACAAGTAGAGCCAGTTCCACGCTGTTACAGGTGATAAAATTGATATTTCTTCTCAGGTATTAATATTACTAGGTTTGGTGTATCATCATGATTGGTTCTGATAGAGTTGTCATGTAATTAAACGCCCAATCATCAGAGACAACCTTTCCCGTTTTCTTTATATTCTAGGCATTACAAAATGTAGTGGTGGTTACCAAATCAGAATGTTAACTATCTTAGGAAGAATGGGACCAGGCAGATCCTTTTTTCTTTTCTGTACCTTTTTTTGATAATGGACATGTTTATACTTAACAGAAAAGTAATATTTAAATTAAACCAAAAATGCTATTTCCATATTACTATTTTAAAAACTGAAAGAACTAAAGACCCAATTTCAAACATACTTTTATAGAAAAAAAGTGACTAATCACTCAACAGAAATCCGATCATCATTACTAGGCTAGCCTATAATGAGAAATCTTACATTCTCACCTGTCTGAAGTATATCAGCCAGTCAGGGTCACACTGAGAAGCCATATCATAGGGAGTGGTTAGGTAAATGAGGTGAAGAAGGCTTTCAAGCACAAGGCCTTCAAGACCTTTCTTCAAGTCTCTGTAGAGAATGTTACAATAAGCCAAATCTATAGTTCCTAAAAGAAAGATACAATTTCATTTTTCAGAATTATCAAGGAGGGAACAAAGTGATTTTAAAGAAAGTCTTGTTTAGAAGTTACCTAAATATAGCAAAAAGTCTTCAAAATCTTTTATTATATAATTTAGCAGATATTTTGGAGGTCATTTTGATACTATCCATCAACATTTACCTTCCGACCTAACTACTCTATTTTGGGGAATCTAACCCAGCGAAACATTTCCACACATATCCAAAAATACATGAATAGAGACACCCACGCAGCTTTGTTATCAATGGAGAAAAATCAGAAACAGTGCAAATGTCCATCAATAGGGGAATGGTTAAATAAATTACAGTATCCATATTATGGATGACTAAAGTATTAAAGGAAAATGAGGTAGATTTAAAGGGATTGACGTTAAAATGTTCATGCTATTTTATATGTGAGAAAAGCAAGCTGCTAAAACAGACTTACATTATGATTCCATTAAAAAAATAAACTATAAACTATGTGCATATGCACATACATATGTGTATATACATAAACACATACAAATACAGACATACGTATGTGTGTATACACACACACATATGCATACACATAAAAATATTTGGAAGGATATATATATCAAGTTGTTAACAGTGGTAGAGCCCCCAGGAGAGTGGAAATGGAATAGGAGTATGGGATTAATTTTGAGTTCTAAGATTTTTTTTACTAACAGACACATATTATTTTTCATTAAGTAAATGATGATATAGCCATTAAGACAGAAATTATTCACTGTCATGGAGCAATCTCTAATATGATCTATTAAGCAAAAAAGCAAGTTCCAGAACAATATAAATGGTTTAAAAACAAAAGCTTAAAAAGTTTTAAACCTGCATATATGTATGTATTATGCATTTAAATGTATGTACAGAAAACATCTGGAAAGTTATATACCAAATTGTTATTCTTGGTATAAGAGAATATTAAAATTTGTGTGACTGCTGGGGGAGGGAAGTATGAAGGAAGGATGAATATCTTTTTCTATGTATACTTGTACAGTATTCTACATTACTTGTAATTAAAAACGTGTCAACTTTTTAAAGTTGAAGTAGTCTATAGTTTATAAAGTAAGATTAATGTTATAAATATAAAATTATAAAGTCAATTTAAAGTAACAGAATAATTTTATTTTTTTATTGTTAAATTTATTGGGATGACATTGATTTGTAAAAATTACATAGGTTCCAGGTGCACAATTCTACATTACATCCTCCATGCATTGCTTATGTGTTCATCACCCAGAATCAGTTCTCTTTCCATCACCATATATTAGTAACAGAATAGTTTAATTTATATTTTTTCCAATGTATTTTCTCAGATTAATAATGATATGGAGGTAAACTCTTACCCTTAAAAGAAGCTCGTCCCAACTTTGTAATATGAAAACTATACTGGAAAGCTTCTTCGGATTTATAAATAGCATCTTTTTGCAAAACTCCTTTTTCTGTCAAAATAGTGTCTCTTTGTAGGAGTCCTTTTTCTGTCAGGTATCTAAGTGATTCAACAGTTATTTCCCAGAGACTTTTTTCTTTCAACAAAATCTTTTGCTGAACACCAAAAAATGTACCATTCATAAAGTGATATATGTCACCAAGATTGGTTGCAATCTGAAACAATTCAGGACATGATTGGAGCATTTTCCTTAATTCAAGACATCATTTTGAATGTACATTAATCAAGATGATGATTCACTTCCATACCTCAAATCTATCTAAACAAAATAATTAGTATAAAAATCTATATAGTTGCATATATAATAATAATTTTATAACAGCATTTTAAAATTAAGAAAATATTTTAAGGGAGAAGATAGTTATCATATTCATACTTTTTATACAAACATTTTTCATTTAAAAATTTCTCAGGTATTTGAATAATTTTTCATAATATCTCCAAAGCTGTGCTCTACTTACTCCTTAACCAGTTATCACTAATTCCCTTAACCACTTATCACTAATTCTCACTAATTCCCACTCCTTCAGAAATCTTCCCTTCATTCATTTCCAGCCACCTGTGAGAGCATTCTTTAGCTCTAAAAATTGTATAAAAAAAAAAGAAGAGTGAAAGACACATTGAAAACACAACTGAAAGTCTCCACTGGAACAGGATCAGGCAATACTTTCTCTAATGTATTACCTAAAAATAAATAGCAGTCTTTTACCTCTTTTTGTCTCTTATTCCCACCTTCTTTTCCTGTTTTTATGCTGCCTTTTTCTCTCCCCCTCTCATTTACTATTAAAAACATAATAGCAATCGTAAGTAATAATTAATGCTCCATTTGCTATTCAGATATGGAGTTGACTCTGAATTAGAATAATTTTATATTAGCCAATTTCAATGAAATCATCAAGTTATACTAAAATACAGCCAATCAGTGAGCATATTTCTTTCCCTTACAATTATATTTCAACTGGAAAACTTAAGTAGTAATTTTACATTAAAGCAACATAAGGGATAACAAAACATATTATGGAGTACAGACATTTCCTATTGTTTCTCCTTTTAATAAAAATTATTCTTAATACAGAATACAATTAGGCTAAAATTTCACTTTTAAGATATCCAAGAGCTGATACTCAGTTTGTAGATTATCAACATATTTAGTTTTTATATTGTTTTCTACTTGGTTAATTACAGTTAACACTAGGGGTAAACAAACAAACAAAAAACCTTTTACATTATCCTTCCAGCTACCATCATGTTACTCTTCTATCCCTCTGTGAAAAACTTTTAGACACTGATTTAAACCCACTGGGCCAGTCTCTGCCTCTGCCCGCCCCCCCCTCCCCCCAGCTTCTCAAAGCTGAATTCTCCACTGTTGTCCCAACCTGCAAGTTCATCCATGTCCAACTCCAAAGCCAATCCATTAATTAATTCAAGTATATACCAAGTGCCAACCACAAGCCAGGCTCTGTGCTAGGCACTGGGGTTCAATGATGTGGACACTGCTTTCACAGGGCTTGCATTCCAGTGGGCTAAAGTTATTAGCCAAATAACTGTACTAATAAGAATACAATTACAAACTGATAGGTGCTATTAAAGGAAAGAAATGTAGTTCTACAAAGCATACAACATTAGAGGGAATGGATGTAGAGGCATAGGGAGGTTTCCCTGAGGAAGCGATGGTTAAGTGAAAATCTGAAGGTTGAGTAGGAGTTAACTAGACACAGTTGTGGGTGAGAGGGAAACTGGGGATGGCGAGGTAAGATGGGTGAGTCCCAGGCTTAGGGAGCACTGGGGTAAGAAAGAGCATACTATGTCTGAGAAATGAAAACAAGGCCAGTATGTCTGGAGGGCGGAGTGTGAGAAGGCTGGTGAGAGATGAGGATGGAGAGACAGGCAGAGGCCAAACCCACTGTGGTAGACCATAAGGAATTTGGGCTTAAGCCTCAAAGCGATGGGAAACAATCACTGACAAAGGTTAAACAGAAAGAAGTTACACATCCAGATTTTACAGTCTGAGAAGACCTATGTGAAGAACTACCTGGGGGATGTGGAAAGGCAGGGCAGAGTGAATGCAAGCAGACCCGTGAGGAGACAGTAACAGTGGTGCAGACAAGAGACCAGAGCAGGGGCCAGAGTGCGTAAGTGCAGAGATGAGGTTGAAAGCAGCCTACATAAGCCACCTCTCTTTGCCTAATTTTTTTTTTTCCTAAAAAGAGTGTTATATTACTTAATTCAAAGGTATGCAAGGATCACAGATGAAATGTAAAGTGTCTAACAGTCTGAAACGTGGTTGTGATAAACACTCATTGGAGGCTCCCTGACTGCTATGGCCCAATAGCAGTTGTTTCTTATTAATTCTTGGAATTTCCTTCTCTTCCACCAAAGCATGGACCTAGCCTGTCCAGCGATGCTCACCTCTACCTTTCTGCCTTTTGACCTCACATTGCCCAAATCATACATCTTGTCCTTCTTTCCCCTCACCCTTATTCCACCTGGTTGTTCTGTCCAAAGGACTTGGCTGGGTAAATACACTGATTGAATTTTTAATGTTAAGCCAACTTTGCATGACTGGCATAAACTCAGATTGATCATGGTATATATTGTCTTATAATGTATTGCTGATTACTAATACTTTGATAAGGATTTTTATATCCATGTTTACCAGAGAAATTGTCCTGCAGTTTTCTCTTCTTCTTATATCTTTGTCTGGTTTTGGTATCAGAGTAATGCTGGTCTTAGAAGATGAGCAGTGTTCCTTCTCTCTTCCTCTGCTTTCTGGAAGAATATCTGTATCTGCTTATCTAAAACCTCTATCTCCTTCAATACCCAACACTAATTCCTCTGCTTCCTTGTAGCCTTTTAATCTTCCAAATTGCCAGGGCATGATATTATAATATTACACCATTCATCTGCAAATGCCATTAAAACTTGTCTCATGGTATTTTTTATTTACCTTTTGTATTTTCACTTAAACTGTTAGAGTAATAAAAGTAAACTGTATAAAAAGTTAGAATCACTGGTTTTGTAGTTGCACAAAGCTGAATTCAAACCCTGGCTTTGCTACTTTGTGGCAGAGAGATCTTGGTCACAAAGTTAAATTTTACTTAAGAATAATCCTAAAAAAGAGGTTTAACTCAAGAGTATCTTTAAAAAAGATAGCTAATTTCTCATTTTAAGAAAAAGAATCTTTTCCTGTTGTACCCTTTAAAAAAGTTTTTTTTTCTGTCTGATAAAGGCTATATACTGATCTCATAAATGTTTATAATAACCTAGAATTAATTGTTACAGGAGTATAAGTGAACCTTATTCTTAACAAGGGCAGAGATGCTAGATTATGCCATATCAGGACCCATGTTTTTACAGGTCCTTGTATCCACATAGTATCCCTGAAGTCTCTGACTTGAACTTGATGCCCAGTTATGATTTGTTGATTTCTCATATTTTTTAGAGCTCAAAGATTAAAAATGCACATATAAATCCAGATTCAGATTTATCATGTCACAGACTGTTCTTTTCCACAATAGATTAGAAATTAACTTTTTTTTCATACTTTATAGTTTTCACAAATTTTTAACCTCTAGTATCTCAGGTAACAGTAATAAGATTTAAAAATATTTAAAAATACCTTCAAACCAATCAAGGAGAGAAACAAAGTTTGGATTCCTTTGGAGAATTCTTGAACAAGATGGCTGTAACAGTTTTCCAATGGCCTACTTATTAACTCCAATACCTAGAAAAGTTAATGCAAGTATTGTCTTGTGTTATTATAAAAAAAAAGTGGTGTTTTATATAAAATTTCATATTTTGCATAGATCTTGTGGAGGCAGGGGGAGATAAATACATAAAGACAAAAAAAAACAATAGAATTCAGCAATTGTGCTCATGAAAAATGGAAAAAAGATAAATAGGGAAAACACTTTTCATTGTTTGCCTGAAATACAAAAGTATTCAAACTACTCTAATTCTTAATCATAGAGAAGGAAACATTATTTAAAGAAATGTTAATAGTAAATTTTTAAAAGATGATTTCATAAAAGGGCTAGACCAAAGCCAAAAAAAGAAGACAAAACCACCAACCAACAACCAGATCGAGTATTACCTGTTGCTTGTCTTTTTCTTGCAATATAAGGATACTCTCCCCAGTAGAATCAATTCCAGCTCGGCCAGCTCTACCAATCATCTGTTTATATTGATTCCTCTTTAAAAATTCCTTAGCAACATAGGGGGCTCTCAAAATAACTCTATGGAATTGATAAAATTAGTTAAAAGTCTACTTCATCTATAACAATAGCACCTATTTTTTAAAATTCTTAATTCCATTATATCTACATATTAAATTTAATGACATACTATCTTAAAATAATAGATAACTACTATTTACCAAGAATATATGATGTCCTAGTTTCTTTATGTACATTGTAATTCTTACAAAATTCTTTATAATATTCTTTTAAATTATTTTTCTTACAAAGAAGCTAACTAAAGATCAGACAAGGGGAGTTCCCTGGTGGTGTAGTGGCTTGGGGCTTCGGTGCTGGCGCTGTCCGTGCTGTGGCCTGGGTTCAATTCCCAGCCGGGGAGCTACCCACATACCAAAAAGCAAAAAAAAAAAAAAAAAAAAAAAAAAAAAAAAAAAAAAAAAAAAAAAAAAAAAAAAAAAAAAAAAAAAGACCAGACAGACAAATATCTTATCCCAATCCACAAAATTGGTAATTATCAGAACCATGATTTGAATGTATGTCTGCCTACTTGCAAATGATCAATCCACTACAGCAATAGTTTCCAAAGATTTTTAATTTTATATTCCATAAATAAAACATGTCACCATGCACCACCAACATAAGCCTACTTATGTATTTATATTATTATCAATTATATAAAATTGCAGACTTTCAGTATTTTTGACCTATAAACATGGTGATTTCAATCCTGTTCATGTATTAACGTATAGAAGTCTGTAGGCAGCTTTCCTGTTTACAGGTGAGAAAAAACACCTGTCATTTAACTATACTGATTAACCTATTCCTTTATTTATTAATCTCAGTGGGCAGCCAAGATTACCAAACACTTGAAAAAAACTTAATGACATAACACAAAAACAGTAAGAACATAAAAAATAAATATATGACAGAAGCAGATAACACAGGGAACAGAACTAAAAAGAGTTCTAATTATTATCCACAAAAAATTCTAGAGGGTATTGTATTCATAATATGAGAGAAGACTGGTATAAAAAAGAGCAATAAAAGAAGAGAGTTCTTGGAAATTAAGAGAATAGTTTAAAACTCATTCCAAAAATTCAATGAATAATGAATGAACATAGTTAATGGGATACAGCTGCAAAGTGATTTGTTACATAGAAACTAAAGTTGAAGAAATCACATAGCTCAAATAGATTGAAAAATGTGTAAGAAAAGAGATATGAAAGCTCAATCTAAGAAGTTCCAACCCTGTCTACATGAAGTTACAAAGGCAGAGAACAGAGATAATGGGAAGAAAGAAATAATAAAAGAACCCCCTAAAATTACTATAAGATGAAGAAAGGCATAAAACTTCAAATTGAAAGCATATACCCAAGTGCTAAGTCCTATGAATAAATTATATCTAAATTGGGATAGCTGGAATTGTAGAATTAGTTTCCCAGGTTCAAACCTTGGCTTTTAACTCATTTGTTGGGCTCAAAGTCAGGCATGCTATTTTAATCATTCAGTACCTCACATTTCCCTTCAATAAAATGTGGATAATAAAATATGACCTTTCTCACAAAGTTGCTGTGAGATCTATTAAATCAAGGCATGTAAAGCTGTTATGACATGGGGTGAGAGTGTAATTACTGCAACTATTATTATTTATTATGATAAAATTTTAAGGTTAAAGAGAAAAGTCTAAAAGCTTCTGAAGAGGACAAAAAAGCAAACTTACGCAAAACCAAAAATGAGCAACACTGGCTCCTAAAAGACATGAAACAATACTACAAAGTCCCTGAAGGAAAAAAAAAATTGAACCTAGAATTCTTTTCCTAGCAAGGTGTTAAGGTGTGAGGCCAAAATAAAGACATCTTCAGCTATGCAAAGACTCAAGAAATTTTACCCCTAATGCAGCTTTTATTTTAAACAATAATTATTCAAGGATGGCAAAATAAAAAATGAATCACAGAAGGAAGACATGATACAAGAGGTACTAATAAGCAAAAAAACAAGTATGATACACAAATAAGTTTAAACAGTTACTGATTATAAGATAAAAGAAAATTAAATATCTGAAACTAAAATTCTAGGTAATTTTAACATACATGTGGAAGTGTAAAAAGATATACAAATGCTAAGATTCTTATTATGTTCAGGAGAGAATATAATTATTAATTCTACAGTGAAAGAAAAACATGTTTGATTATAATTGTTAAAATTTTAAGAATAACAATTGGACTAAGAGAAATAGGATATATAACTTCCTAGTTCTTTTTCTCCAATTGTCTGGAAAATGGAAAACTTAATTCATGAAAGAGGTTGAAAATAAAAGAATGGAAAAAGATGTACTTGACAAAAAAAATGTTAACCTTAGTATTCCAAGTAAATTAGAAAAACAAGGACCTATTACATTGATAGAAGGTATAATTCAGCAATACTTGGAGTAAACTTTTGTAAACCTAAATGGTTTTGAAACACAAAGAAAAGCTTCTAGACACGCAAAAGTGAGAAACTGACAATGCCATAGTTCCAGTGGAGACTAACACACCTCTCTGAAATTGACAGATCAGGGTATCACAAGTAGTAAGAAAATAGAGGAGCTGATAACATGATTAATAACTATGATCTCATTGAGACATAGACAACTGCATACCCAACAGAAAATACATACTTTTGTTTTTAACACTCATGGATGATTTATAAAAACTGACCATTTATTTGAAAAAAATGCCACAAATTTTAAAGTCACAAATTATAAAGAGAAAAAATCAATTATGCAACCTATAGCTTTGGTAATAACAGAAAAGGTAATCAAGGATCTATTTTTAGAAAGGATACTAGACTCAAAAGTCTTTATGGATGAGTTCTCTATGGTTTCAAGGAAACTCCTATGTTAAATAAATTCTTTGAGATGATAAAAAATGGTGGAAATCTTTCCAACTGTTTCCATACAAGTAGGATAATAAACCCTAAACAAAAACCAGTTAGAGCACAAAAGAAAGACGAAATCCTAATGCCAGGAAATCTACTAATGTTATTTTTCATTAAAATATTAAAGGATGGGAGTTCCCTGATGGTGTAGTGGCTTGAGGCTTCGGCCTGGCGCTGTCAACGCTGCAGCCTGGGTTCAATTCCCGGCCAGGGAACTACCCACAAATAAAAAAGAAAAAAAAATATTAAAGGAAATAAACCAATCAATCAACTCAGCAAATACTGAAAAAAACATTTGGTGAATTCTCCCCACTCCTGAGAAAATAAATCAACAATAAAACTTCTGGCAAACTAGGAACTGAAAAGTTTTGCATCTAGCCAACACTTACTTATATCTTACCTTCGAGCTGGTAGGTTAACACCTGCTGCTAGGGTAGATGTGCAGGTTAAAAGGCAGAGAACTCCTGTGGAATAGGCCTCCTCCAAGAGCTTCTTTTCATCGCTTGTTAAACCACTATGGTGATAAGCAACTCCTAATGGGATCGTGTGCTTTAAAACGGGACACAGGTTGCCATTGCTGATATTCTTCAAGTTTTTAATCACCTCCTGTTTTTCTTTCTCCTTGTATTTCATGTATTCCCTAAGAAAAAGATCTGTTAGAATTATGAACCCTGATCTTAACAGGGTGCCTATCATTTTAATTTTAGTAGATGCATGTAAATATTTTTTAAAAATGTATTAACTTTATTGATGTAAGTACATAAAATGTAGTTAAAATTTTTATTTTGATTTCATTAACTATTAGGCAGTCTCTCTCAACCTTTCTGTGGATCACAGAGCACTGTGAAAATCTGGTTAAAGCTAAGGAAAAAAACAAATATTCACATAAACACAACATTCTGTATATAATTTCAAAGGGTTTGTTGACATTTCAAAGTTCATTCCTGATTTCCTATGAATCCATGGACACCAGGGACACCAGGTTTAGACCCCTTTTCTAGATGTTACAATTATTTTTTTCACTAGATCACTAGAGCATGTATCTTTATTGGAGATGATTTATTTTACTTTAAATCATAAATTTTCTTCTCTTAAGGTGGAAATGTGTATGTTATTAAATCATACATATTATCTGTAAAAGACTGTCTAAACACTAGTATTTTAGAAGCCTTCATAATATACTACAATGTCTTCATACCTAGAAGCAACTATTATTTCAAATTCCATTTAGAAAAGACAGGAAAGAAAGACTGTAATGACCAATTGAGTGTAAAGAGACAACTTCTGAATACCAGTAGAAACAAAAATGGTCCTAGATATAAATATAATACACACAGCCCTGCATTGTTTGTCTGCTTCATGGAAAGAATGGAACTCTGACTAGTGTTCGCTGAAGAAAGCCAGTAATTTCCTAAGAAATGGGAGGCAAGGAGATAAAAGAACAATGAAGAATTAAAAAGAAAGTGGTCAAGAGTCATCAGTGCAAGAAATAGAAGTGACAGCAGAGTATGGGAGCAGTAGGCTTCCTGTTGCTATTTTCCAGCCAGTATGCAAAGTCCTGAAAGGGATGTATAAGATAAACCCTTCTCAAGGAATTAAGTCTTAAGTGTGATAAGAATATGGATAATCACCATATAATTTTAGAGAAGGGAGACATTATTTAGAACTGACCAGATAAGACATGGTTGTGTGAAGAAGGTGTTTTGTGGAAGAACTTGAGATCTGAGCGGGGTCTTGAAGAAAAGGTATTAGAGAGGCTGCAATGAAGGGAAGTGTGTTCTTAGGAGAGGGTAAAGCAGGATTTTAAGGCATGAAAATGGGAAGTTCAAGGCATAAGCAAAGAAGAGAAGTAGTTCGGATTGGATGAATCGCAAGGTGAATGAAGAACTGAAGAAATCAAGACAGAAAAGTAAGTTGAGTCAGATATTAGCCTGAATTCTAGAGTAAGAAGCACTGAGGTATCATTTTTAGGGAGATTTTTAGAAAACTGGTATGACCAGAGCTTTGCAAGTTGTCAGCAAAGAGTGTTTAAAAGACATTCTTCACTAAAAGTCAAAGGAAGTAACAGCTACAAAAAAAATAATATTCTTGGGACTGAGATAATCACTTCAGAAAGATCTGCTTCAGTCTTTGTATTTAGAGAGACATACAGCCATGTTCTACTGCCCATGTGGTTTTACTGTACCTGCTTCCCACAAAATTTATGATAAGGAGGGAAATAAGTAAGATACAAGCTGACATCTCAGGACTCTCAAGAAAACATGTTTTAAAGTCACTGAGATCAGAACCTATTTAGCCCTAGATTTCACTTCCTCCACATCTAAATTACAGAATAATATAAAAGAGTATTCTCTAAATATGGCTCAACATTTAGTCAATACCCACAAAATATGAACTAAACTATACTCAGAACATTCAGCTTACAAAATCAGCAAGAAATATGAAAAACATATCTTCCTTTGGAAAGAAAGTATTAACTATTTCCTTTAAAAAGTATCAAATATCCATTATAATTCACTAACAAAAGGTTCTGGAGAATGACATTTTTAAATCATTCTCAATATTAAACAAACAAGTATGACCCAAATAAATTATTATCATCTAAAAGCAAAATAAGTCAAGGGTATAACTTACAAATCTCATCTCTTCCAGTCAATTGTTAGTTTGCAAATTCTCATATTATGTAGACAATGTTATATTACATTAAATTATTCTAAGAAAGCGAGCAATTTACTGAGAATACCTCAATGATAATTTAATTTCCTTAGGCTTTTATAATCAACATCATTACTATAAAGGTACATTATTAGTTACCAAAATGGGAAACTCCTAGACTTTATCTCAAACTTTATGCTATACAATAAATTTAACTCTATTTTAATCCAAGACAGTAGGATTGGGGGTGGGGGGAGGAGGTGGAAGATGACTAGATTGGAATCCAGGATGATGGTCTATTAATAGTGATGTAGTACTGACTAAGGGACCAAAAAGGAGTCTGAAAAAAATGGTAAAACTACACATGGGACAAATCGGTGCAGAAAAAACTGAACTGTTCATATTTAAAATAATGTTATATTTATCTCTGAGTATAACAAAACCAATATTAGAATACCATAAAATTATAAACAATAAATTTATGATTTAGGAAATTCAATTCAAATGTCCATACAACTTAAGTGTGAAGCTTACTAAGAAAACAAAGGCAACAGTATTTAATTAAAGAGAAAATTAAGCTGAAGATACGATTTATACCCACAGTGATTACAATGATTTTTAGTCCTTTGACCATTTAAGTCAGTGGTTGACCTTGGTTGCAAGTTGGATTTGCTTAGGAAGCTTCATAGAATGATGCCTGAGTCCCAACCCAGAGATTCTGATTTGTCTAGGACGTAGGTTGGGCATTGGTATTTTTAAAAGCCTTATTCACTGTACAGCCAAGATGGAGAATCACTGATCTAAGCCATTATATTAGCATTCTCTTACATGTAGACTTAGAAATTTTCTTTGGCTATTTCACATATGTGAATTTCATAGTTAAACTTTCTTCAAGGTCAAAGTTTTTAGAATCTAGTATAACAACTTAACGTAATGTTCTGCAAGAAGTAATTAATGCTTGTTAAATAAAAAGAATACACAGCATATAAACCATGACAAAAATAAAGCAACAGGGTATTTTTAAAAGATTAACATACTTGCTTAAAAATTTGCATATCATTTCTGCTACGTTTTCACAGTTCTTCTTAGTGGGACAAAAAACTAAGCAGGAATAATTGGGAATAACTTCTGTCACCAATGCTACCAAGTGATCAGGATCCATCTTTTTCAGAGTATCAGAATACTGTACAACAAGATGTAGCAACATAGTTAGCAAACATAAAAGCCTGTCATTTTACCAGTGTGCTTTGAAAGTAAATAAACCATCCATAATTTTGAATTTCTGATTTAATAAATCTGATCCTTATAAAAAATGTAAACCCATATTAAACATTGAAATGTTAAGTTTTACTTTCTCTTAGGTTATTAGGATTTTGTTAGGTATATTTAGTTTTAAATTAAAGAAGTGAAAATAGGTAATGTTATTAATAACTCTACTGCATGCTCATCTCCACTCAAGCAGTACAAAAAAGTCCACAGAGAAAACTACAGATTGATCTTCATAATAGTCAAAGGACTGCATAAATAAAATATACCTCTATCACTAATAGTTTTAAAAAACATAGATTCAATCATACTACAGGACATATTTTCAGAAATAAAAAAATATATTTATTGAGCAGACACAAGGAACTCAAAGAACATTTAAAATCTCACTTCCTCTGACTTTCTGAAAATTATAAATCAGAATTCATAGAATTCTAAAACTGTTGTAAAATCCCTTTCTTCCCCCGCTTTTTTTTTTTGTAGCATGTGGGTAGCTCCCTGGCTGGGAATCGAACCCAGCCCGCAGCACTGACAGTGCCAGCGCCGAAGCCTTAAGCCACTACACCACCAGGGAACTCCATTCTCCCCTTTTTAATATCCTTTGTATGTCACAGAACATTAACATAGTAGACACTAACATCTTCATATACCAATATCTGAATTACACAGCCCATAAATGTTTCTTTTTGCTGTTGTTGATAAATGAATAAACATTTCAGGGAGAAGTTTTGTTTATTGGGGAGTTAGGTCTAAACAACTTAAGTATATATTTCCTCACAACTAACTGGCTGTCTGCATAAACAATCTATATCAATGGAATGAAAAAATATTTTTATTTTATCCTTAAATAACCACAACATTCCACTAGTGGGAGATGTGCATAACTGGGCACTACAGTCTTTCAAACCCTGGAATTAGATTGGACATAGCAACCCTCATTTCCTGTCCCACATTGATTTTCACATGGTATCTGTTTACAGTAATGACAAAAAAGTCCAAACTTCACAAAGATGTTATATCATAGAAGGAAATGAAGTGTGATCTAATGTTGAAACTGGAAACTACCTTGAACCAGTAGTTTATATGGTATCCAACAGATGTCAAGCATCAGAGGTTTCTCTCAAAAATTTAAACTATTCCACAGTACCCATGTGAATCTTCTATGGTGTTCCAAGGCACCTGGGCATAAAGTCTGGGAACCTTGGGTACAAGGGTTATTACCGTTACCTTATAATTAAGGAGACGTGAAAAAGTCATGCCATTCTCAGCTTTGCTGTTAACCTCATATATTGCATCATTTATTTTCAGATATTCTTTTAATTCAACCTTGAATTAAAAGGACATTTGCAATTAATAACACATATAAATTCCTTTTTCCAGAGTTAATAAATTTTGTAAAATGTTATAAAAAAGGACATCTGCACAAAAATTTTAGCTTTTGTAAGGTACATAAAACATGTTTTAATTAAAAGTATTTTCTTTACCATTTGTTTTTTTAAAGTCTCTTTCCCCCTGAAATCAAAAATAGGGATTAATATCCTTAAAAAATACTTTTGAATTGAATAGCCACACATCTAAATGAAAACCATACACTTTCTTACTTTTCATAACTACAAATGAGTTGTGTTCACACTCTTTATCTTTCATTAAGGAGTTATTTGTGTTATTCTTCAAAATCTAAAACTTTGCTTTATTAGTCATTAATTTTCATTCTAAGTACTACCATATTATTTTTAAGTGTTTGTAAACAAAAATGTTTGTAAATACAGCTCATTTTACTTCAAAAGAATAGTGTCTAATTTGACAACATCAGAAAATATTCTTGAAAATTTTCTTATTTGAGGCAAATGTAAAACCATCAACTTTCAAATTAAAATTTGGTGATTCTCAAAAATCATTTTCTAAAAACATGTTTGAGAGGGCATGCACATTAGAGCAGAGAGATACATTTATTTACTTTCTGCAAGAATTTTGGGAATGCTATTATTGGGGAGTTTAAGTTTAAATCCATGTGAGGTCTAAACTTACTTTAAAAGCATTATAACTATTAAAGCATAACTATGTTAAGTTTAAAATAACTTTTTTAAATGTGCCAATACCTCAAAACATGTGACTGAATGAAAAATTTCACTTTAGAGTATAAGAAGTGGAAAAATAGAATGGTCTGGAAAATTGCCTTCATAAACATTCACTGAAGGCCTATGGGCAGGCACCGTTCCAGGTGCTGCAGATACTGTTGTGATCCAGCCAAGATCTCTGACCCCACAGAGTTTACATTCTCTATACACAAACTCTTATTAGCATACATACATGGTGAGTGCAGTTATCACCATTCTACAGAATTTTCTTAAATGGTGCATTTGCAACATAAATCAACACAGTGCAAATCTCAGGTACATACTGGTCTGAATTGACTGGTGTAATATTCTGCTTGAAGGAACTCTTGAAGGTCTTCAACATTGTTCAATGTTGCACTCATACCAATAATTTGAGTTGTTTCTAAAAAAAAAGTCCAAAGTTTTGGGAGAGGTTTGTTATTTTGTTTATTATAATAGTAATTTAGCAACCTTTTTTGTGTGTGTTTTAACTTCTTCCTGAGTGATGTGAGAAAGGGGAAGGGGGAGGTGAGAAAAATACAAATATATCAGTGTATTAATCTGACAATGAAAACTCTCTTATATGCTAAAAGTTACTATTTAGAATTTTACTAAATTAAGAACTTGGTAAGAAGTAGATCTTCATTAAGACTTCTAAACAATAATAAGCCTAAGTAGGCTTGTTACTGTCTGGACCATTGTTGTGAAGTGTTACAACAGGTTCCACAGGTACAGTTCTATATGGATGTACAGTGTAGGATACAGGGTGAAATGAGTCCCAAACTCCTGTCACATGAAAGATCCTCTATGGGATCTTGCTATCAGGTAGTTTTTCTTTATTTTTAAGTAAAGGTGGAATGAAATTCATGAAGCTGCATGACTTCCTAGGCAGTACAAAACTGCCTTCTACAGACTCAAAAGCAAAAAACAAGAAAGACTTCTGAACTAATGATTCTTCACTGTTGCTATCTTTAGTCTTGAAATTTTATCACTCAAGATGTTATCTGAAAGAGAAATAAGTCTACCTCTATAAGGGTAACACTATGAAGTTTAAGTGGTGAACATGGGGCCAAATAAAGAATGACTGTCCTTAGAAATTTGGGACTCATGCAGAAACAAAGGGAAGCAATGAAAGGACTGCAATGAAATAGTAAACTAAACTAATGGAATGTGCATTTGGGAAGGATTATTCCAACTGCACTGGAGAAGATGTACTTGGTGGGGTAGAGGGCAGTGATCAAGGCTGAAGACAGATGAAAGAGCTTGTTGATTTCTGTGGTAATGTAGGTAAAAAAGGATGAGGTGTCGAGCTAAAGATTTAGTAGTAAAAAGAGACAGGAGGGAGAGAATTTAAAAATGTATTTATGAGGTAGACCAGATAGGTTTTGGTTGCTGACAGAATGTGCAAGAGTGAATGAAGACTGTAAGATTCTAGCTAAGCTGGCTGGCAAATGCTGGCATGGAATTCAGACTGAAGAATGGGTTTGAAGGAAAAGAGTTAGACTTGGACATGGTGAATCTGAGCTGTTCACAGGATAGTCAAGTAGGAGTGTCCAATTGGCAGATGATATTACTCAGAAGAAAATTGTAAGCTGGAAACAGAGATCGGGAGCCATCAGCACATAGGAAGCATTTAAAGTCATGAGTGTGGATGAGAATTAGCAGAAACTGAATGAATTAGGAAACCAAAGAAGAGGTTAAGATGAATCTATGGTAACAACAATGTACATAATGATCATGCTTAGAATGAGGTGTCACAAAGGAGAAAAGAAAAAACTAAAGAGATTAATTTCATTTAAATATCTATTAAGTGGTGAGAGAAAGACAAATACGAGTAAGCATACAGCAATAGCAAACACATGTCCACTAATTGCAGACACTGTGCTAGATGCTTGACAAACATTAATTCATGCCATCTTCACACCAACTCAGTAAGGAAAGTTCTATTAACATCATCTATTTTTGAGGCATAAAGAGAGGAGGTTACTAAAACTTGCCCAAGGTCATGTACATAGTTAAAAGTGAGCCAGAATTTAAATCTAGTTTCAGAGTCTGTCCTCAGCCATTATGCCATGCTAATTTTCCATGCTGACACAGAGGTAGCAGGGAAACCAAGACAGAATGATTCTGCAGCACCCAAAGGAAAACAGAATGATCAACCAACACTGAAGAAGAGTTAAGACAAGGACAATCAGTGTACACTGGATTTGACAAGTAAATGAGTATTCTCTTCTCTTTCTCTGCTTTATATTTTTCCATAGAACTTGTCACCATCTGATACACCGTATTTCTTCTTATTGATCTACTTATTGTCTATTCACTTTCACTAAAATGTGTTTTATTCCATACTGTATCTCTAGCACTTAAGGTAGTGCCTTGGCACACACTCAATAAATATTTTTTGAATGAATGATTATAAAGTTCTAAAATATATCTAAATACTTTTGCTATTAAAATTTTTATAATTCTTAAGATTTGACATTTAAATTAATAACTTTTGCATGTATAAGCTGTTATTGCAATAGCATATCATTAAATAGTAGAGATGATATTTACAATAAATATTTCATTTATTTAAAAAAATGTCTGATGTTCAACTAATACGTTTTTCTTAAATAAACAATGATGAGATGAATGACATTTAGTTTCTATTGTTAAAGAAGGTATTTCATGTTTGTATTTATGCTCATTTATGAATGTGTCCTCTTTGTGCCCTTATGGGTAATTTTTAGCTTTTGTGAATAAACCTTGACAATTAGTTCGATATGTAAAAAAAAAAAAAGTCTGATGTTTAAAAATAGTTCTTTAAAATGACTACTTGAATATACCACATTATTGGTATGATGATGATACTGATGGTGGCAGCAGCAGCAAACTCATATGGATTGCTATGTACTAGGCATTGCTGAAAGATTCTCACATGTTAACTCACATAATCCTCACAATAATCCCATCAGGTCAGTACCATTATTTTCCCCATTTTACAGATGAAGCAAGAGAGGTTGAGTCACCTGCCTAAGCACACATAGGTAGTAAGTGAAAGATAATGACAGGGACATCCTTGAATGTTAATTTCATTTATCTTCACAATTATCCTCATTCATTTATTCTTCCAACAAAAACTTATAAGCTTACCTTAGAAATAAAAATCTAAGGCCGAAAGCTTAAGTATTTTATTACTCTAGGTTACATAATCTAGCTAGTGATTAAGTCTGTTACAGGTCTCTTGATTATAAATCAATTAGTGACCACCTTTGAAAAAAATACTTACTACTTGTGTAGAGGATTTTTGCTAGAGTCATTTCCAGCACAGCCCCACGGCTTCCTTCACCAATCATGTGCAACTTGAAAGTAAAAAAAAAAAAAAAGCGGGGAGAAGAGTAAGTCTGCATATAATGCCTATATAAAAATGCATGTTTATATGAAATGAAGTAACCTTTACTTTATAACTCTCAGGTATTTTGGTTATAGCAACTAGAATAGATATACATTATTTTACTGGTATTTTAATGAGGTTTGGGGGCAACACCTTGACACATCTATAATTCATAAGTACTGTTATAAAATTGAATATGTGTATACACACACATATATTTACTATTCAATAAATACTTGACACAAAAGTGAATTTAAGATTGCCAGGCATGAAATGCTTTCATCTGCACTGCTTATGTATTAACATGTTATTTATTCTCATAGAGGTACTAAGTGGATCCACATAATAATAAATGTTAGCATAATAAAAATGTTGAGAAGTTACAAAAGTAGTAACTCACCTCATCCACAACAACCAGACCCAAACTGCTAATCCTTCCAGTTTCAATCAAGGAGTTGACCAGACCATGTCCTTTTTCAATAGTGGCAATATATAGGGATTTCTTTTCCCTTCTTTTAATTGGAGGAAATCTGCCTTTGCTTCCGGCATATTCTTCAACAAAGAAACCTAGTTCTATACCAAAACTTGACAAACCTGAAATCTAGCATATTAGTCAAAACAAACAAACAAAACCAGATAAATAAGAACTCTAATTATTAAGTGGATTAAGAAATCTAAAATTATGTTTAATACCAAACAATGGGAACAAAACACAGATAAGACATATACATCTAGGAAATGTCGTAATTAATGTGTTGATCTTTGCAAAATGAACACAACTTTTAAACTACATGAGAAAATAAATTACAACTGTCTCCTCTGATGTACAATAATTAGAGTAAGTCATTTATTTTGATGAAATAATTAAAAGCAAACTAATTATCAACAGAAAATTCATATAGACACACCTCACTTGACATTCCAGTTCCTCCAACTAAGACCTTAAATGAATTGGTCAGTGAGGAGCTTAAAGGTGGATGTCTTGTGGTGTGTCATGGCACCATAGGGTATGTATTTTTCAATATATATCATGTGACACCACACTTATAAATGAAAAATGTAATCATGTGTGATTGCAAACCCTTCATGAATAGTAACCAATTACTGGAATGAGACAAAAGACTAAGAAAGGGAATTCCCAAGACTCACACAGACTGAGAAAGGGGATTCCCCATGCTGGAGAACAGGTTGAAAATCTGAGTGTTCATTAAACAGGTAGGTTGGTAAGT